>APFE030759952.1:17787-44713 GCA_000404065.3 Pinus taeda | reverse complement strand
AAAAAAAAAAAAAAAAAAGAAGAAGAAGAAGAAGAAGAAGAAGAAGAAGACATTACATTTCATATACAGCAACCAAAAATAAATTGCGTGAACCAAAAAAAAACTACTTGAAATTTTATGACAAGACCAGAAATTAAAACAAAGTATGGAGGGGCTGACGAATAAGTTTAATTTCTGAAATTTCTGGATGTTGCGGTACATTTTCCATGTCCGCAGTAAAACCTGGTGTTTACTATTTTTACCAACTGTAATAAATTACCACCATTCTGTGAATGACCACCATTCCATAATAAATCATTGTGTAATGGTGAATTCAGGCAAGCACTGGAGCTGCAACTATTTAATGGCGGATACATCATTGCAAGGTATGGCAAAAGACTGGCCTTGCAGTTGAAAATAATATTTCAACACCATAGTATTTTGAGGAGGTCTTATGGGTGACATTGCTGGCAACCATGGCCTCAACTGTTGAAATTGTAATTTCAACTGTCGTGCAGCGCCAGCGACCATAAAACAGTTTTTGGAAAACCAACCTGATTTCCCCGCACCGCCTTCACACATCAATGGTATTTTTTGAGGGAGCAGCGAGCATTCCGATCAGCCGACACATGTCCTCAATTGACTTTCCAAAACCACCGTTCCCCGAAACATAAAGCTTGGTTGAAAGGGACCTCCGAGGAATTGCCAACAACCGTCCGATCAATGATGGGCAGATCAACGGTCATGGCAGCAGGGAACATGTTTCTTGGTTATCACGCTGACCACCATGCGATTGACGTGGAGTAAAATCCACAGTTAATAAAAAATATATATATTTCGCCATGCTGAAGTAATTAAAGAAATTAATTGAAAAGTAGGTAAAAGTTTAATTTTGTTTTATTCACGGATATGTGATATGTAATGTTTTTTTTGTTCATCATATTGTATTACAATGTGAAACTCGCAGCAGAAGCGCGAAAGGGAAAAACGCATAGCAGTGCGAATGTATGTTTTTTGTTGTTGAAATGCAATCTCCAGCAGGGTGAATGTTTTTTTGGGTTGAATATGCAATGTAATGAAATGAGAGCAGCAGCAGCTCGCGAATGAAAGTTTTTTTTTACACAACAGTGTGTTAATTTTTTTTAAGAAACAGAGTATCGCTCTCTGTTGCAGAGACAGAGTAAATTTCCTTTTGGAACTAGTGTAATCCCTCTGTTGGAGGAAGAAGAAGATCTTATTTTGTAACAAATTTAATTTTATTTTTACAAGAAAGGCATTGGTCTGTGGTTCTTGAAACCTCACAGGGAGGTTTTCATCCCCAGAAGGAGCCATTGTTAACCTTGTTGACATGTGGCCCAAAATGGATCCAAAACACTCTCGAAGTCTTAAAAATATTCTTAAAGATCATTCAAAAGATCAAAACAATCGCATGCCAAGAGCCCTTAGAATGGTTGAAAAACACTATCGAGAGGCAAAAGCCAGAGAAAACCATGAAAAAACAGGGTATTGGAGGCGTGAGCAGTGGCATGCACATAGCCATCAGATCTGGCCAATCAACAGTCCAGATCTGATAGACAGATCTCAATCGGCAGTCGCAATTGGTAGTGGCAATCGATGCAGACCATATAACACTTGCAATGGCAACTAGCGGAGTCAACGTGGACCGTCGATCAAGTGCGCAGATCGACGGCCCACGTTGCATTGTAGGTTCGCTATCAGAGATTACAAGGAGCGCTTACAAATGGCTTGGGGCGTGAGCGATATGCAATTTCGATCAATCGCGTTGCGATATCGAAATCGAGGAAACATTATGGAGCGGGCCCTTTATACATGTATATGTGTGATGCGATTAGCCGAAGCCGATGGCTATATAAGAATTATTGCATAGATTTTGAGATCCGCCAAAGGGCATTTGTTAATTTATTTTCATATATTTTTGTTATTTAACGAAATATAAAGAGATAACGCCAATGCGATAAGACTCGGACCTAAAAGGGTTCGCGAAGGGAAATATATAATATTTGAAATCCAAAATAAACAGAGTTTTGGCAGAATTTCACAGTGTTGCAGCATCTCTCCGAGTTAACAGAAAGCAATCGTTTAAAGGATTTCAAGGGCCTCATGCACTCATCGAGACAGAGGCCAGGAGATAAATGGTCAGAAAGGGAAAAAGCCACAGCACAATGCAGCCAAAACCAACAGAAACAGTCATGGAGCATCGCCGACACGAGCGAGCTACCAAACATCGCGGCAATATTTACCAGAATTTGGTTAATATGTTGTTATAGAAAGAGACCTATGAGCTCACGTATGTCAAGTTATGGCATCAATTAGTTAAAAAGACAGAGGGGAAAGATTAAGACACCTCAAGCCTTTGAGAGCTTGGGAGCATTGTAAAAAGCTTGTAAATGGCTGAAAGTTAGAAGTATTAAGGGTTCAACTTTTGGAGACTGTAGAGACTCTGCTCCTCTCAGCGTCTCATCTTCATTCTAGCAATATAAGCTTCTTTTACTATTACATGTTCAATTCCCATTTTATCCTCTGTCCTAAGCTTGCACTTGAATAGGCTATTCATGTTTTCTTTTGTGTCTAATGCCAGATAGCTGTCATCTTATCTCTGCATTGATAAATTAGATTTGCAATTGAATAGGTTATTCATGTTTTCTTCTTTGTATAATGCCAGATAATTGTCATCTTATCTCTGTGTTGACAAATTATATTTGCAAGGTTCTTTTACTTTCTGTAGCTACCCATTCATATGTGTTTATGTATGCATCTACTGCTACAGTCAGTATTCTCCATCTATCCACTGAATCTATAAACTATTGAGCATTAGTGGTCTAAAGCCTTGTAAAGTTGAGGGTGTTCATCCATGTCTTGAGTGAAAACAGAGTTGAAACAGTCATCCGACTTGATCCAAACCATCATCCATTCCAATAGTTCAAAGAACAATATTGAAGATTTGTATGTTACAAGGCATCTTCGAGCTACAACCTAGGAGAGCTTCTTGGAGTGATAACAGGTCCTGTCACAACGGTCATTTCATGAAGGAAATGGGGCAATAGTCCAGATGGACAATTTTATTTAGTTGGAAGGACAACAAATTTTCATTAGTTGGAAAGGAGAAAATGAAGTTCTCCCATTGGCCAGGGTGAACAATGTTTGCCCACCCCAAGTCGGCAAAGAAAACCCCTTCAGCATAAATATATATAAAATGTATAACTATAATTATAATATTGATAACATAGATTTAATGAATATTTTAATATTACATTTAAAATTTTATATATATCTAATTATTTATACAATTAAACTATGTTATTAGTCCCTACCATTGGCAAGGCAGGGACTATTGTAATCGAAATGGTGTCCAATAACATTAGTTTCAATTATTTGTCACAAATATAACCAATGTTTTCAGGCACGAGTTCATTTTTGACAGTGCAATTCTTTTTTGCCAACTTATTTGGCATCTTCCCGAGGTGAGAGGCTATAACAATATGCTATATTCATTTTTATTCATTTTTTTCTTCGCATTTTGAAATTGCTAAAATAAGGCTAACATTTTTTTTGTAAACATGGTAGTACTCTCTATATTTACTTTTTGCAAAAATTTACAGTCAGATCCTTTGATCAATCACCTGCTCAAAGGAAACCAGGTAACCATCGTTCAACATTGTATCCATCCAAAATTTAAATAAGTTCATCAAAACCATATTGTCTTTCCTAGTCATTACACAGGTTCTTATCTTTCACATTTCAAACAAAAACATTCAAAAACCAAAGATAATTAAACTAATCCTCATCAGAGGAAGCTATCTGAACTATTGCCTTTTCTTCCAGACTCAGCACCTTCCCTCCAAAATTTGGCATCTTCACCCCTGGGCCTAGAAGCTCTCGTCCCTAGAACATTTTCCATTTTATCTCAAACAATATCTGCTCAATCCGGCCCAAAGCTAGATTATTCCTGTATGTTTGGATCTGAATTATCGCCAACTCTTTCATAATCGCCCCCCCTCCCCCCCCGTACTAGGTCTGGTTCCTTGTTTCTTTCCTGCCTGTTCAGCACTTCCCCTTCCATATGTTCCTAGTGCAGGGTCATGGCGCAAGCTACAATGTGTTTCATTATCCAATATTGTTGTAGTGTCCTGTTAAAAAGAGATTGTCGGCCATTTTTCGTACCCGGGTCCTGCAACATTCCTTCCCATTCATCCATAAGGAAGTCTCTGCATCTTAGGTTATTTCTCAGATCTCTTTCCCATCCCCATATTTGGTCTCTGACCTCCTTCAGATTTGCCTCCATGTAGGCATCAATTATTCTCTTCATCTACTCTCCATTCAGTTTCCTTCCTTTTTTCTTCCCTGTGCCGCTCGTTCCTTCTTCTTTTTTAACAGTCCTCTTGCTGCGCCTGGGTGCCATGTTTCTTCTCGTCTTCACCTTGGCTCTCTTATCCTTAGAATTCTTTATCTGAGTAGTAGTTGTGCCCTTACCGATGGTCAGACCTATCACATAGTAAACACAAATGTCAGTTTTGGCCATTGAGGGTATATATTTGATCAGGGTATTTCTACCCCCCCTCATCATGGTTCTACTTCTGCATTTTCTTTCTTTTTGGTGCAGTGCTGAGGCCTCTCTAATTCTTTTAGTTTCAGGACCCCCATCATTCTGACTTGCACTACGTATGCTAGAGTTATTTTCCTGGGTCGAGTGCTCCACATTTTTGACACAGTCACTCCTTTCTCTACTTAGCTTGCCCGCCCCTTTCTGAGGTTTGTTTTCTCAGTTCTTGTGTCACTATCTTGGTTATCTTCAGTTTCTCCTCTGCCTATGAGGTGCTCCCTCTTCCTCCCTCGTTTTTGTCAGGCTTTCCTTTCCCTCCTGACAAGGTTCAACTTAATAGGTTAAGTATCTAGACTAGAATTGCCCGACGCATCAATTCGGCTACAGGGGTCATGGGTAGTTGGGTCCTCCATGTCCTTTCTCTCCCTCACATTATTCTTATGCTCACCCTTCCCAACCATAGCCCCCAAGGATTCTTCCCTATCCCAAACTGCCTCATCTCTATACTTGTTGATGAGTTTCTGATGATCATCCCTATCTATCATCAGACCTACTCTATAATTCAACTGAATATTTTTTCGAAGGATGGAGAGGGAAATTTTACATACCCATCTACGTGGTTGCACTGTTCTATCTCCTGCAGCTCTCACTTGTTGTCTATGCATTCTCTCTCGCCACCTTCCTTCTTTTGTGTCCACATGCAAAATGCATGGTTTCTTTCTGACTCTATCCCTTTATTATTTCTCTATCGTAATTCTACTGCCAGCTGTCCGCTCTTCCTTCCTTCCTTGGCCTGCCTTCCTTCCCACTTGCCTTGAGATGTTACCCATATGTCTTGTCCTCGGTTCTTCATTTATTTCTTTCCTCTGCCAGTTGCTCTTGTCGTCCATTTGCTGACTTTGCACTGCCATTTGGTATCAACTTGCTACCCCTTCTCGGTCTTGATGTCCTGCCCTCCCTTCTTCCACACCTTTCCATTGCTACCCCCACTCTTCGCGGGTCTGTCCTTTCTCTACCCCCCTCCGTCATCCAATTCATCTCTGTCCTTTCATCTTTCCTTTGTTGTTCCATGGTTGATCTGTTCTGTCTTGCTTGCACCTATCCTTGTCCTTCTTCCCTCCCATCAACATCAACCGAATTCTCTAGGTGCTTGTTGTGCCGCCTATCTTCTTCAACTGCCTGTATCATTTGTTTCATTTCCTCTTTCTGATTAAGCTCTTCCCTTCCCGCATCTAACAACTGCTCTCTATTTCAACATCCCCAGTTCGCGAGGAGGTTTGCTGAGGCATTTCCTTTCCTTTTCACATGGGATGGTATGGTGTATGCAATCTTATGTAGTTGATATCGTAATTTTGTTATTACCCAAGCCGTCCTCCAGCTTTTACAGCTTTTCAGCTATTGTTCCCTGCTGAATTTGTTTCATTTTTTCTATTACCAGCATTGAGTCACCTTCTATCTATAGACTTTGGTACCCTTCCCTTATCACTATCTCTAGTCCCCTGTTTAGCACGTGGTATTCTGCTTCGTTGTTCGTGGCGATGTCGTAGTCCATTGCATAGTCCCATTTGATCTTCCCTTCCTCATCTCTGAATATCCCTCCTATGCCAGCCTCCCCCGGGTTTCCTTTTGCCGTACCATCGAAGTTTAGCTTAATGAACCCCTGTGGCAGGTTCCTATATCCTTCTTCGGCTCTTGCCTTGCCTACATCATGATCCTTCCCTATCCTATTTGTGTTTTTTACTTTGATTTCCAACCGATTCATAATGCAGGTCTCCGTTCCTTTTGTCTTCCAGTCGTCCTCTTTCCAGTTTTCCAGAATTATTGTTTCTCTTATGTTTTTCATGGTTTGGTTCCATATTTCCCCTTTGCCTTTTTTATCTTCGCTGAATATCACCCTGTTTTGTGGCTTCCAAAGGTTCCACAGGAGAAACCCAATTGACAAATTCCAAGCATGGTTCAGGATTGTGTTGCAGTATAGCTTGCTGCTCCACTTCTCTATTGTTGTTTTTATGCTCCCTATGTTCCTATTAGTAATCTCGAATAGTTGGTGGTGGTTTTGCCACAGGTTGTTACTTACACTGCAAGAGTTTGCAACGTGCTCCATGGTTTCTTCTTGGTTTTGGCACAATGCGCATCACGAGGGCCCATGTGCCCCTTTCCTTCTCAATTGGTCCCAAGTTAAGGCACATCGATGCAGCACTTTCCAGGTAAAACTTTGGCCAAGTTTTTAACTACCATATTCTTTTCCATTTTTTTTATGTCTGAGTTTCCAACTTCTCCTATCTTTATATGGTAACCTTCTGAGATAGTAAACATGCCTTTTATACATTTACCCCATCTTATTATATCTAATCCTTCTTTAATTGCAATTTTCCTAGTTGCCATTTCTTTTTGATAAATTATCCATTGATTAGTTTATGGTGCTTCGGGCCAGTCACTCTTCGTCTTCCATTCTCTCCAGTAACTATTATGTTCCGCTACCCAATAGTTTCTTACAACATCTTCCACTATTTGGGTTGTGTACTGTTGGATTTCTTGGAGCTGAGGTTCTTGATTCAAGATTCCTCTACGTTGCCACGCCTCCTGCCAAAAGGCTGTTTTGTCCCCTTCTTGAATTTCCCAAAAACTATGGTCTCTTATCAAGGCTCTGTTCAAGCTTGCCAGGTTCCAAATGGTTGAGCCTTTCCTTTCTGATAGTGTTCAAAGTTTTCCTTCCAGAGTCCTTGCTATCTCATATTCTTTTCCCATAGCAGTTTCCATAGGTCGTCCCCTCCTTGAACCCATCTCCACCATAATTTTTCCCCCATGACTTGATTTAATATGTAGGTGTCTCTTAATCCTAGGCCCCCCTCTGTGACATATTTGCTTAACGATGTCCATGAAAGTAAAGCCCACTTTTTTGTTTTGTTTGACCCTTGCCACAATTTTTTTTTAATATTTGCACCATTTTCTGGCATATGGTTTTAGGGATCGCTTGACTAGCCATCTGATATATTGGCATAGCTTGAAGGATAGAATTCAAAATTATAAGGCAGCTCACGGTGTTGAGCATTCTAAATGTCCAATTGTCCATTATTTTTTGAATTTTCCCTAGCAATCCTTTCCAATTCACAATTTTGTTCTGTTGATCACTCAGTTGTACTCCTAAGTATTTAGTTGGAAACTATCCAATTTTGAACCCCATTGTTCTTGCTAAGAAGGCTTGGCCCACCCTTGGTGTGTTAAAGAATAATATTTTGGTTTTCTCCTTATTTACCTCTGTTCCTAATGCTTTTGTGAATTCTGTAAGGATTTCCCCTAGTTTTTTTGCTTCCTTGAGATTTTCTTGACTATACATCATTACATCATCCACGAATTGTTGATGTGTAATGGTTAATTCTCCCCCCCATAATCTTAGCCCTTTGAATTCCCCTCTACTTACTCTTGTTTTGATTAATTTACCTAAACCATCCGCTGCTAAAATAAACAGGAACGGTGAAAGTGGATCTCCCTGTCTTAGGCCGTGGGATGGTTTAAAGGTGTCTGTTGGGGTTCCATTGAGCAAGATTGACATGCTTGCTGTGGATACCATTAACATTATCCATGCTATCCATCTATCGTCAAATCCATAGGCTTGTAGGATTCTTTGAAGATATTTCTAGCTGAGTTTATCATAGGCTTTTGCTAAGTCAAGTTTAATCAGCATTCCTTTATTTCCCGTCTTCTTTAAGGAATGAATCATCTCTTGAGTGATGACAATCCCATCCACTATCTGTATCCCTTTCACAAACCATGTTTGTTCTTTTGCTATCAATTCTAAGAGTAGAGGTTGTAATCTTTTTACCATTATGGTAGCTAGAATTTTATAGATTACATTACAAAGAGCTATTGGTCTGAAGCTATGAGGTTCTTCAGCCTGTTCTACCTTTGGTATGAAAACTAGAAAGGTTGCATTCCATGCTGGATGCATTTTTTTATTGCATCTTGATTCTTCTACTGTGCTAACTATATCTTTTTTCATAAAGCTCCATGTTTCTTGAAAGAACTCTGCTGTAAATCCATCTGGGCTAGGAGCTTTACTTTTGGCCATTGTCTTTACTACTTCCTCTACCTCTTTCTCGGTGATTACCCTTAGGAGAGCCAGGTTTTGTTCCTTGTTTACCTTTTATGGGATGTATTTCTTATCTTTGCTATCTCCTCTTCTCTGTTACTTTGCGGCTCTGTCAGTATGCCCTTGAAATGCTAGATTAGAAGATTTTCCATTTCCTCTTTCTGGGTTACCCTGTTGCCTTGTTTGTTTTTTAGGGAGAAAATTCTATTCTACTACCTATGTTGCTGCACTTCTCTGTGGAATAATTTTGTGTTCTGTTCCCCCTCTTTTAACCATTGTACCCTTGACTTTTGTCGCCATAGGATTTCCTCCTGTTTTCTTCTTTCCTCCAATCTAATTAGCACCCCTCCTTCTTCTTGTGCGAGCTCCTCTATTCTCCCTTCTTATATTATTTTGTGTTGTATCCTTCTCATTGCTATTTGGAGCTATTCCTGGTCTTTATGTATGTTGCCAAATTCTTCTTTGTTCCAAGTCTTAATTTTTCTTTTTAACTCCTTAAGTCTTAGTTGGAGTGTGTGCATCTTATTCTTGCCTTGTATTTCCTCTTCACTATTCTGCCACTAGTTTTCCATCTTTTCTATGAGGGTTGGGTCTCTTAGCCAGAAGGCTTCAAACCTGAAAGGTTTGTGCTGGTTTTGATTGTTCATAGCGATTTCAAGTTTTATTGGTCAGTGGTCTAATTCTTGGCATGGTAAGATAGTTTCTTCATAGAATATATCTTTCCCAAGGAAGTGTTCTGTTGCTAAGAACATGTCCAGTCTGGAGGCTATCTGCCTACTGCCTCCTCTTCTATTATTCTAGTATTTTCCATTGATAGTGTTTATATCAATCAATTGTAGGGCTATCTGGGTTTCCCTAAATCTCTCCATATATGCATCCTCCCGTTGCAGTCTTCCTTTCTTTTACGTTGTGGTTGTGATCATATTAAAATCTCCTGCTATCACTCACAGTTTTTCTATGTGCAGGTTACCCAGTCAATGCAACTGTGTTAGGAAGGCCTCTCTCTCTATTGATATGTGAGGCCCATACATCGATGATACAAGGAACCAGTCTTTATGTCCTATCATTCTGAATCTCCATAAGAGAATCCTTTTCATTCCTATCCATAAGTCAACCATGAATTCTGTTGGATTCCACAATATTGCAATACCCCCTGCACTCCCTTTTGAATCCAATGTCATGCTTTCATAAGAGGGCTTGATTTTTTCTATAATTTCCTCCATTCCCCCCCCCCATTATTTTTGTTTCTTGAAGCAGCATAATTTGGGGTTTGTCTTTTTTTATCCTCTCTATCAGGTACCTTTGCTTACCCTTGCTGTTAATCCCTCTTATATTCCATGATGTAATAATCATTGGGAAGGTTGGGTTGTTTGTTGGAAGACCGCTGAAAGTAGCACTACTCTTCTTGTATTGACTAACATTTATCCCATTACTTGAATTGATTCTTGTAGGTTCTTTCTTCCTCATTTCCCCCCCCCTTCCCTTTGCTTTGATGTTCCTGGCTCTTGTCATGTTGTGTTCCTAAGTGCTCATTTATCCCTGTAGTTCTGTGCTCCCATTTTTCTTTGTATTTTTGGAATATTTCTTTGTATAATTTTTTATCCTATCTGGGATAAACCTCTCATCCACATTTTGCCACTTATCCAGTAGGTTTCTCAGAATTTCCTCTTCTGTTGTTGGATCGTCCCCTTTATTTATGTCTATTTCCATTACTCCATTCTCCTGCTTTTCCTCCTTTTCTTTTCTCCCCTATTTCTCTGTTTCTCCTTTAGCTTTTTGCTTGTCGTTGTTGGCCTCCATATTTTTTCTACCTTCCTGATCTGGTTCCTCTTGGTATTCCATGCCTCAAGTTTCTTCATATTCTTCTTATGTCTGCAATATTTCAAACCTGTTTGTCTCTTTTACTTTGGTTTGTTGTTCTTTTCTACCTTCCATAGGGGTTCCCTTGGTAGGTCATTTCTTGGTTTTGATTTATTGAAACCCCTCATTGTCTTTGGTGGTTTTCCTTTGTTGCTTAGTCTTTCTTTCCTCTTCCTCTGCATTTAAGGCACATTCCTTGAAAAGGTGTCCATATTCATGACATTTTCTGCATCCAAAAGGTATGTGGTCATAGTCTAACGCCTGCTTCCAGACCTTTTCGTGATATTCTAGTTCGACCGCACCTGGTATAGGATTTGCAATGTTCATACAAACACATATTCTTGCATACAAGGTATATCTTCCTCTTTTATTTGATTCCGCTATCTTTACAAAGCTACCTATGGTATTCCCTATTCCTTCCAGTATCTCTGGGTCCCAGAAATCCATAGGTAGTCCAAACAGTCTAACCCATACAAGTGCTGCTAGGAATTTCTCCTTATCCGGATTATAGCATTCCTCCCAATACCTCATAAATAAATCTGCATTGTTATGGAAATATGGACCATTTTCAAAAACTTTTTCTTTGTATTTCAGGTTTGAGAAGATTACTGTAAAGAATCCTTGTGCGCCTAGCTTCAATTTGATGTGGCCGCGTGGCTGCCATTTCTACTGGATCCATCTTGTCAGTTCTTTCTCTGAGAGCTAGACATTGATGAACTTCCATATCATTGTATGCTCTTTCATGTAACTTCTATACCTTTCAAGTTTTTTCATTGGAATAACAAACCTCGATTTCTCTGTTGCGCAAGGCAGACATTTTCCTTTACTTCCTGCTTGCCAGCATGCTCCCAAGACTGGTCCCAGTGTCTTTTGTTTAGCCTCCGCTTTTCTATTGCTTGTTCCTTCTCCCACTGTTGAGTCTCTGTAGGAGGGGATCTCTCCCCTCCTAGTCTCCTCTACCATTTTTGAGTCGCCTATCCACTTCTTTCCATGCTTGTTTGCTTGTTTTCGAGGTGTTCCGCACCACCTACCTCATGGCCACAAGGTAATTAGGGTTGCAAAGCTCCAAGAATCCCTCATTGTTTTACAAACTAAGGCTAACATTAGTTTAAAGAATTAAATTTTATTCTTTATGACTTGCATTTTGACAAAAGTGTTTTTTTTTTTAACTTCCATGCTACCATGCAGTACCGCTACATGTATGTCTGCCACGGATTCTACATGTATGTTTGCCACAGATTCTGTGGTAGTTGTCATCACACACTTCCTGCACTATTATTGTTTTGCTAGCACCCCCTGCTAGAAGTAATTGGAATAAACTAGAAGAAGAACACCTATAAGAACTCTGCATTGACAAACACCTATAAAAAAGCATGCATTGACAAGATAATATTTATTTTAGATAGATGGAATAGAAAGATGAGTAGCTTAAGTGAGGAACTGGGTGAATGCTATAGTGATCCACACAGATGATGTAGCAACAAAATGTTGTAGAAAACCATGTAGATGGTGTAGCAACCTGATAACAAAATCTTACCCATATAATGAAAGCTTACCTATGTGTATAGCATATTCTACCTATTCGATAGGTTATGGCGGGTATGATTGAATTTCCATTCAGTTGAGAAGTGTCTGATAACGAGATTGTGATTTTTGTGATGGAGTAAGAATATGGTCCGACTCCGATCTAAAGGATATACACCACCTCGTACTTGCTTGCGGAACAAAGAGTCCTTGCAACCATATGCGACCTGTTTTGATCCTTCACCTCATGCAACTTTTTCCCTAACTGCTAGATTCAGAATGGAGGACATAGACTTTCAAAGAGAACCTGCGTTTGGAAGAAGGTTGAGCGAGGTCCTAGTTGTGCCAACTCTGTTTCTACTTCCCCCACCCACTCCTATGTCTAGTGGTATGTCATATTCAAAAAATAGATTAGTGAATTAATCGGGTAACCTGCTTCTTTGACTTCCATTTCTTCGACCTTTGTTATTGCTACAGAGTAAATTGCTAGAATATGAGAAGTAAACATCTGAGATGTATTTCTTCTCTCCCTTGTTTGTTAGAATATTAACTCTTCCTTTTCCCATGACAAAGACTTTGTTATCAGTCCCTAATGTCACTTCATATTTCACACTTTCATCTAAATTGGAAAATATTTTTATGTTCCCTCACAAGTGGTTATTACACCCTGAATCTAGAGACCATACATCACTTTGCTTTTCTTATGGTACATTACAAGCTAAAAGCATGTTATCATGGTTCTGATTTTCCTTTTGTCAAATTTACTCTTGGTTTGTTACTTATGTCATATAGCTTATTTCTACATTCATTTGCATAAAGACCATAATTCTTACAGTAATGGTATTGAACTTGAGATTTATCATACCTCTAACTTTGTGCTTGATTTTGGCTTGGTCCTTGACTTGGATTTTGATTGCAACCCCTTCCACTTGAGCTTGAAGGGCCGCCTCTTCCACCTCTGTGTGGGCTTCTTCCTCTTCCTCTAGTATTTGATCTTCCTTTGCCTCTACCTTGACCAAATGAAACTTGTGTCTTGAAGGCATGCTCCAGTGATGAGTTTTTTGCCCTATTTAGTCTATGTTCATGAGAAACCAATGATGCATGAAGCTCATCCACTAAAAATTGTGAGAGATCCTTTGTCTCTTCTATGGCCACAACAATGGCATCAAACATTGCTAACGGAGTTCTTAAAACTTTCTCAACTATTCTCCTTTCCTAAAGTGTCTCACCATAAGACTTGATTTGAGTAAGAAGTTGGTCCGAATTGGATCCATAAACACTCTTAAAGTTCCCTGAACTCTGTAAAACTCATACCGAAGTTTCAAAGTATTATGGATTTCGAAGCTTATCAGAAATTACCTCTGAACAATGGCAATTTGTGGCCAGCACGGAACAACGAGGACCCTCGGTCAAAGTACGCAGACCGTTGGCCCATGGTGACTGTGCATTGGCACAAATTGACAAACAGGAGGTCAAATCCAAAACCAGAGGCAGTTTCTGATACATGATTAGTGCTAAAGCACTAATTGCACTAATCATGTATAGCAAGGCGTCCTCCTCAGTGAAGGAAACCCCCAAGCGCTCAGTCATGAGGAAAAGCATAAAACCATACGGAAATCGCCGATTCCGTCAGAAGGCAGGTCCCATGCTAAAACTAGTAGGATACTGGAAGGGATTCAAGCGGTAAGCGAGTTCCACTGAGTCCCGCCCGATGCCATACACTGGGTGACACATGTCCAGCGGATGAGAGAGAAAACTACTCACGTCATGTGAGTAAAGGTCATGCTACTCAACTGCGCGATATGGATGGAGACCGTAGGATCTAGAGGCCCCAGATCAATGGCGGAGAAGCAATCTGATGGGTGACCGGATTCGACAGGGAAATAGGCTGAGGCGGATACAATTTGAGATCCGGCATGACCGATGAGTTGGCAGAGGAATCAGTTTCACGGGAAATCTTGGAGCAATAGAAATAACGACCGTTCAAAGAAAACTAACACTTAGTTCGTGAGGAAATAGGTGGCCACCTCTCTATGAAGCATTACAGTGATGATGACACAGAGCAGGGGAATTCAAGCAAACAGCTTTAGGAGATCTAGAGAGCCAAGAAGCAGAAACGAATAGTCAGGGAGCAAATTGGCTTTAAGCCACGAACAGACAGAGAAAGCAAGGGGAAGCAGAAAAAGAGAGAAAGAGAAGAAAAAATTGCATAGAACAGAGAAGCCGAGCTGACCTGCAGAGCAAAGGCAACATCGAGCAGATAGAGATAGAGAGAGTCTGAGAGTCTGTGAACTCCAAAGAAGGCTTGAGAGGTTCAAGCAACTCCTCTGTGTATACCTGTCAAGTATTGAGTACCAAATTGGACTCATACCACTGAGACCAATTGAGGTCGAGATTCAGTAAGGGGAGTCTGTGTACTCTAGAGACTTGGGGAATCCAAGTACAATCCTACTGATCATCATCTCTTAAAGTGAGACTCAAATTAAGCTCCTTATTGTAAAAACTCTACTTTAAGACACAATAGAAAGGCCACCACTAAAGGCTGGACCAAGAGACGTAGCCCAGGAGGATTGGGTGAACTCCTTATTAAATTTGTTGTGTTTATGTGTTTGCTTACTGTGTTCTCTTACTATTTCAGTGTTTGTGTATTTCAAAATCTTATTGATTCGTTGCATAAATAACATAGGCACACCCCAGCACTTGAGTCTATAATACCTTCATTAATTAACTGAGATCATTCATGAGTGATTACAAATCAAGTGGTATCAGAGCTCTAGGTTGTTTAAGGTTGGACAAGCTTGTGCTCGATTTTGTTGTTGAATGCTAACTAGATCAAAGCTTAAATTAGGAGAATGAGAGTTGGTTGAAACTAACCTAGAAATTGGAAGAGTCTTTCCTAAGAAGAAAATGTCAGAAGAAAGTCCCTTGGGACCAGACCCCCAATTCATAGATAGTTTCCTAGCCATGAGGTCCCTGGTAAAGGAAATGTATAGGTAGTTTCCTAGCCATGAGGTCCATGGTAGAGGAAATGTATAGGTAGTTTCCTAGCCATGAGGTCCATGGTAGAGGAAATGTATAGGGACTTTAGGAAACATAAAGATGAAGATTCATCAAGCTCCAAACAAGATAAAGGAGAAGAAGAGTCTCTCCTCCATGAGCACTCAAAAGGAAAAGGGAAAGAAGAAAACTTTCTCACACCTCCTAATAGCCTTGAACATAAAAGAAGACATCTTTGATTAAATTAGATGTTAAATTTGATTTACCAATATATGATGGAGAGTTGAATGCAAAGAAGCTAGATAATTGGATCAGACAAATTGATGTTTATTGTAGAGTGCAGAGTATTGACTCAGACAAGAGTAAGATTCAGCTGGCCAGCCTATGCCTTGGAGGCACTACCTTGGTATGGTGGGAAGGCAGGACACAAGTTGACATGAAGAAACATGGTAAGATTCTTTATGTTTGGAGTGAATTTGTTTCTACAATCAAAAAGTAGTTCTATCCACTAGCTTACTGCAGCAAGCCATGATGAGCTAGCAAACTCTTCGCCAATTTAAAGGGAAAAGTGTACAAGGTTACACCCAAGAATTTTGGAAAAGAGCTTTGATTCTAGGAATTTCATTAGACTCACCTGAGACTTTGTTGAAGTACATAGGTGGTCTACACGGATACATGAGGCACACTATCCTCATGTTTAATCCCACTAGTATAAATGAGGTATCTGTTCAAGCTACGCATCTAGAAGCTAGAGGAAAGAATGGGAACCAAGAAGTTGGAGGATCATCCAAGCTCATTGCAAGCAAGAATAAGGAGAAAAGAAAATAGAAATGGAAAGAGAGGAAGGCCAACACTACACATAAAAGAAAGTCTTCATGCACTCACTGTAAGAAGGATGGGCATGATGATGAGCACTGTTGGATTCTGAATCCAGAGCTAAGACCTAAGAATTTCGAGGGCAAGAAGAAGAAGACCGTTGCAGCTATTCAAAAAGATTTGGGGTCGTAATCAGGATATGAAACAACCATTGCAACCACAGGTATAAAAGGTAAAAATTCTGAAGCATCTACTAGTAATTCTGCACAATCTACTAATAATGAAGAAAATGAGAGAAAAAGACATGTGCTTTTCCATATTTGAGTTATTTCCAAGCATCAAAAGATTGATACTTTGTTTGATAGTGGCTTACAAGTAAATTTAATTTCTGAAGCAATTGTAAAGAAGTTGGGATTATTGACTAGACCTCACAAGAAACCATACCCATTAGGTTGGTTAAGTGATAAAGCACAACTACAAGTGACTAGACAATGTAAACTTAAGTTTTCTTTTGGGTCAGCATTTGTAGCTGAGGTTGAGTTAGATATAGTTCCTTTGGATATATGTGGAATTGTTTTGGGAAGTCCCTACTTGTATGATACAAAAGCTATTTTCTATAGATCTGAGAACAAGTATCTCCTCGTTAAACATGGAATCGAATATATTGTAAGAGCTCATAAGCTCAAGAATAGTTACACTCTCATAAACTCAGGGTAGATGAAACGAATTGTAAATTCATGCAAGCAATTTTTACTGATGGTTGTAAAGGAAAAGAAACATGATAAAACCAATGTATTTGAGGGTTGTGATGCTAAACAGCAAGTTGATTTAGAAAAAGTTGTTTCAAAATATGATATATTGTCTCAAGAACCTAAAGGTCTGCCACCCAAAAAGGAAATAGTGCATGATATTAATTTGCAGCAAGATGCTCCATTGCTTAACATCGAAATGTATAGGTTGTCCGCTTTAGAGAATGCAGAAATCAAGAAGCAGGTGCAGGAATTGCTTGAGAAGGGGTTCATCAGACCTAGCACATCACCATGTGGGTCTCCCATCGTTTTGGTGAAAAAGAAAGATGGCTCGTGGATAATGTGCATTGATTACCGAGCACTGAATAAGATAACAATAAAAAATCATTATCCCCTTCCTCGCATAGATGTTCGATTAGATCAGTTAAAGGAAGTTGTTTATTTTTCCAATTTAGACTTGCATAGTGGATATCAACATGTCAGAGTTCTAGAACAAGATGCATGGAAGACTGCTTTCAAAACAAAGCATGGATTGTATCAGTGGCTGGTTATGCCTTTTGGCTTAAATAATGCTCCTGCTACTTTCATGAGAATAATGAATGATGTACTCTGACCTTTTTTTGATGATTTTGTTATTGTATATCTGGATGAAATTATTATATTTAGCAAAACGTGGGAAGAACATTTAAAGCATGTTAAGCAGACACTAGATGTTTTGAAAATAGAAAAACTTTATGTTAAACTCTCAAAATGTGAATTCGGAAAAACATCTTTGAGTTATTTGGGACATGTAGTAGCGGGTGGTGAATTGAAGATAGATCCCTATAAGGTGGTAGTCATTGTAAACTAGCCTAAACCCAAAGCTGCTACAGAAGTTAGAAGCTTCTTAGGAGCAGCATAATATTGGAGAAAGTTCATTTCTAACTTTTCATTAATTGCAGTGCCCTTACATGCTTTAACAGGATTGAACAAGGTGTTTCAGTGGGGAGGTAAACAGCAGAAAGGCTTTGACACCTTGAAAGAAAATATTATTATAGCACCAGTACTAGCACTCCCCGATCTTCAAAGACCATTTGAGATCCAAACGAATGATAGTGACTATGCCATGGTAGCAGTGTTGATACAGCATGGTAAACCCATATGTTATCATTCTGATACATTTAATTCTGTAGTAGTTAACTATCAACATATGATAAAGAATTATATGCATTAGTACAAAGTGTAAAAAATTGGAAACATTACTTAATGGGAAAAGAGACAGTTAAATATACTGATCATCAACCACTTCAATATCTACACTCCCAAACTAAGTTGCACCAATCAAGACACTATAGATGGATGGGTTTTCTATAACAGTTTCATTTAGTCATCAAATATAAAAAGGGCATACACAATAAAGTTGTAGATATGTTATCCAGACCAATTATAAATGCATCTACTATACTTAAGCATTACTCAGTATTGCATAAGAGCTACATTGAACAATATGCTCAAGATATATATTTTAAAGATGTATATGCAGCTTTAAGTCAAGGCAAACGAGTAGAAGAATTGGATTCAGATTAAGGACCAACTCTTGTATCATTGTGGGAAGCTATGCATTCCACAAACTGAAAGAGTAAAGATAATTCGAGAAGCACATACTTCTCTAATATCAGGTCACTTTGGGGTAAGTAAAACGGTTTCACAACTGCAAAGATTTTGTTATTGGCCAAAAATGAATGAGACAGTTTCTAGATATGTAAGAGGGTGTACCATGTGTGCTAAAAGCAAGCCCAACAATAGAAAACTAGGCTTGTACACTCCACTACCAGTTCCTTCTCATCCTTGGGAAAGTATTTCCATGGACTTTGTTGGAGGACTGCCTAAATCTAGGAAAGGTCATGACTATTTATATGTTCTTGTGGACAGGTTCAACAAAATGTGTATTTTGATACCTTGTAATAAACAAATTACAGTTGAACAAACCACAAAGTTGTTCTTTCAGCATGTACGGGTTCATTTTGGATTACCCACTTCCATTGTATCTGATCGAGACACCCGATTTGTTGGGAAGTTTTGGTCAAGTCTATGGGATATAATGGATACCAAACTAAAGAAAACAACGGCCTTTCATCCACAAACAAATGACCAGACAGAAGTGGTCAACAGGACAGTGATCTAGTTGCTCAGAGGCTATTGCAGCAAGCATCCCAAACTTTGGGATGAACATTTGTGTTATGTGCAGCATGCTTACAACCGAGCAAAACATTCTTCTACATAGAGATCTCCTTTTGAGACTTGTTTTGGTTACACACCAAGGTCTCCCTTGAATTTTGTCTTTGGTAAAGACATAGTATTTGATGGACACAGTGATGTGGACAAGGCAACCAAGTCAATTGAACAAATCCAAGAGATTCACCAGGCAGTACAGGAACAGATGGAAAAGAGCCAAGCCAAATACAAGGCAAGGCATGACAAGCATCAGATGGAGCATAGTTTCCAAGTCGATGATAAAGTCTGGCTGTATATCAGCAAAGGAAAAATGCAAGGTGAAGGTAAAAAGCTAAAGCCAATAAGGTATGGACCTTTCAAGATACTTGAGAAAATTGGTGAGAATGCGTTTCGCCTTGTTTTACCAGCTTACATGCACATCTACTCAGTCGTTAATGCAGGCAAATTGAGACTATTTGAACCTTCATTAATTGAATATCCCAAAGAGCAGAGTCAATTAACTTCTATTAATGATCTGTTACCGGAATATCTCAATGAATTGCAAGAAGACACAGTTCTGGACAGGAAGGTGATGATGATGCGCAGGGGAGATGTTGAGTACCTTAGGATTGGACTCAAGGATTCAAAGCCAAGCAGTGAAAGATGGATGGAGATTGGACAAGTGAGACAGTTATACCCTCACTTAGTCGATGCTTGAAAACCAACTTTTGGTGGTCCAAAAGATTTTTCAGTGGGAAGGTTGTGATCCAAACTGTATCCTTAAACACTCTTAAAGTTCCCTGAACTCTGTAAAAATCATACCGAAGTTTCAAAGTATTATTGATGTCGAAGCTTATTAGAAATTACCTCTGAACAATGGCAATTTGTGGCCAGCACGAAACAACAAGGACCCTCGGTCAAATTTCGCAGACCATTGGGCCATGGTGACCACGCACTGACACAAATTGACAAACGGGAGGTCAAATCCAAAAACAGAGGTAGTTTCTAATACGTGATTAGCACTAAATCGTGTATCACAGGGCATCCCCCTTAATGAAGGAAAGCCCCAAGCACTTAGTCACTTGGAAAAGCATAAAACTGTACGAAAATCGCCAATTCCGTGAGAAGGCGGGGCCCGCGCTAAAACCGGCAGGATATCGGAAGGGCTTCAAACGGTAAGCGGGTTCGATCGAGTCCCACCCGATGCCATACAGTGGGTGACATGTGTCCAATGGATGAGAGAGAAAACTGCTCACATCGTGTGAGTAAAGGTCATGCTATTCAACTGCGAGATATGGACGGAAACTGTAGGATCTGGAGGCCCCAGATCAACGACAAAGAAGCAATCTGATGGGCAACTGGATTCGACAGGGAAATAGGCTAAGGTGGATAAGATTTGAGATCCGAAATGACTGATGAGTTGGCAAAGGAATCAGTTTCATGGGCAATCTTGGAACAATGGAAATAAAAACCGTTCAAAGAAAACTAACACTTAGTTCATGAGGAAACAAGTGGCCACCTCTCTGTGAAGTGTTACAGTGATCATGACGCAGAGCAGGGGAATTCAAGCGGATAGAGGTAGGAGATCTAGAGAGCTGGGAAGTAGAAACGAACAATCAGGGAGCAGATTGGCTTAAATCCACGAACAGATAGAGAAAGTAGGGGGAAGTAGAAAAAGAGAGAAAGAGAAGTAAAAATTGTAGAGAACAGAGAAGTTGAGCTAACCTACAAAGAAAAGGTAGCATCAAGCAGACAGAGACAGAGAGAGTCTGAGAGTCTGTGAACTCCAGAGAAGGCTTGAGAGATTCAAGCAACTCCTCTGTGTATACCTGTGGTCGCGTGGCTGCCATTTCTGCTGGATCCATCTTGTTAGTTCTTTCTCTGAGGGCCAGACATCGATGAACTTGCATATCATTGCATGGCCTTTCATGTAAATTTTGTACCTTTCAAGTTTGTTCATTAGAATAACAAACCTCAATTTCTCCACTGTGCAGGGCAGACATTTTCCTTTACTTCCTGCTTGCCAGCGTGCTCCCAAGACTAGTCTCGGTGTCCTTTGTTCAGCCTCCGCTTTGTTATTGCTTGTTCCTTCTCCTGTTGTTGCATCTTTGTAGGAGGGGATCTCTCCCCTCCTAGTCTCCTATGCCATTTCTGAGCTACCTGTCCACTTCTTTCCATGCCTTTCCGCTTGCTTTCGAGGTGTTCCATGCCGCCTACCTCATGGCTACAAGGTCATTAGGGTTGCAGAGCTCCAAGAATCCATCATCGTTTTACAAACTAAGGCTAACATGGTTGGGTTGTGTTATATTCTTTCCACATAGTTAACAGGGGGTTTGAGGGGTACCTGTAACCCCACTTTATGGGGTCTGGGGCAGCACCCCGGAAAATTTTGGTTTTGGACCCTATGTTAGGTTGGGCGGACCCACCTATGGTTTTGTGCATGATTTTCGCACATGTTTTTTGGACGCGATGGTTTTTGGTCCATGGTATTGGATGCGATGGTTTCTTGGTCCATGGTATTGGACGTGATGGTTTTCAGTCCATGGTATTGGATGCTTCGGCATGTATAAATATGTATTGTAACATTAAAAGGAATATAATGAAAAATCAAGCTGGTAGTCCCGGTTTTGGGATCCAGTGGGAAATATCTGTGTATATGTGTTTTATGTGTCATGCTCTCGCATTGTTTATTTTTCTGTGATTTAGAATTCGTATGCAGGTAATTTCTGTACGGGGTTAAAACCTACATCTCTGTGTATATGTATTTTATGTGTTATGCTCTCGCATTTTTATTTTTCATGTGATTTAGAATTCGTATGCAGGTAATTTCTGTACGGGGTTAAAAACTACAGTTCCAACGATCTATTACACTAAGGTGTTCCGTCAAATATTCCTCTCGAAATGCTACCTTAGGCGTTATTAATTGAGTTAGACACAATAATAACCATGTTTTAAGGGAATTATCAGGATGCAATGGAACGTGAAGCAAGTTGTGCAGAACCAATCTTGATGATGGAATATGGTAAGTGAACTCCTCCAAACACCATAAACATCTCTTAAAACCCCTGGGCCCACTAATGATGTAAACCTACACTTGTGACATGTCTGCCTCCAACCCCAAAAGTCCACCCTAACCACGCCATAATGAACACCAAAAAAAGGAACATTACAAATCCTCCTGCCCCAAGATTGCTTGCCCTAAAGCAATCTAAACATGTGGACCAGTCTGGTGGCCCAATGCCCAGATCCCATACAAACCACTGGGTGATGTTATGCCTCTGTATCAACCCACCATGAATGGATCCCAAACCAACCTCTAACTGTCATCAACAAATCCTCTTGGATCCTAATGCCACCAAGAATAGGCATCAATGCCCCATGGCTCATGTTGCACTATGATCCAGACTAAGAATATTGTGCCATCAACATGATGCCAACTCATGATCTCCCGCCAATCCATCTGGTGGGAAGGATCAGATGCATACGCACCTATATATGGTACAAGTCCACTGAGCTACACCATGCTCAATTCATGCAGCTCTTCCCAACCAATCAACTGAATATGTCTAGGAATCCCTTCCTCTCTCCCTGTAAGTGGGAAACCCATGCTACACACCTTGTATATGTACTCCTAGAGGAGGTTGTTACCTGGAAATATTGTAGCTTCGTTAGCTGCCACTACATCTACTTGCACCTTTTCAGTGGGTGGATCCAAATATTGATGCACCACTATCTCCAAAAGAGCCTTCCTCATCTGACCAAAAACTTCATGCTCCACAAGTCGACTCGTCACCTGTAAAACTGTCTTGTCAGGTCCCAACGCCTCCTAATGACCCATGCCTAGAAATACTACCTCCCTAGTGGTCGTCTGTACATCTTCCTTTTCCTCATCAATGGTTGGCCCCAAGGATGTTTGCTCATCCTCCTTCATCATGGGCTCAACATAAGCCATCATTTGACTATCCAAAGATGGTCCATCATGCACATTATGCTTCACTATGTGTTACACATGTTGAATGGGAACAAGTTGTTGCTCATCAATCTCCTCTACCTAACATGGCTACATCTATGAGTTGTTGGCAACAACTCCCCCTGACTGCTCATGCTCCTTAGAGGTGTCCGTGGACTCAACTATAGAAGAATAATCCTCATCCTCAAAATCAGAAGGAGTATTCTCTTGATCTTCCCCTCTCATCTCCCTAGTGTCACTCATGCATGAATTGTTAGGTCCCCAAAGTTCCTTGCAGATGAAGCAAAGACCATTCCTCCTCAACTCATTTTTGCTACATGGTTGGTCACCACAAATCCAATGCAGCTCCTTCTGGGTCAATCGTCTCCTAAACAACTCAATGTTCTACTCAACTAACCTTTTGGTTAATTCATAAGCAGTAGGTGAAACCAATTGTTCCTCCTTCCAAATGGCCAATAACCTAGACTGCGACCTCCTATAAATGACATCATGACCTCCCTTACATGAGGACAAAATGGATTGCATGTTTGTTATGACTGTGTCAGGATGATGTTTCGTAATGTTGAAGAAGCATTGGAACATTTGCATGACCAAGTCATTACATTCTAGCTCAAACATGAGGTCATAAGATCTAACCAAGACCATGACTTCTAGGATCTCTAACCTCTTCCCAAAGGTAGGGTCCTCACTGTCATCCAAACCCTGAAAGGTCTCCACTATTAGTGTGGAGACTCTCCTCATAATTTCATCATTGTAAGGAGGTACAGTTGCAATCAGCATCATGATACTACTGAGACAAGTGACAACTAGAAGTTTGACCCCTACACAAGGATGCTCCAAGAATTGTGTTGTGTGAGAGTAAGCATGGTGGTTTGAGTGCCCAAATCAAGCTCTTCCCATCTAACTGATGCACCTTGGAGAGGAGCGAAGAAAATAATTCTACTTTGAGAGGGGATTTTGTTGTAACCCTCATGCATCTGAAATCTGTCCCAAGTGCATAATTTTGGCTCCCAACTCATGTTATTTCTGTGGTTTTTTTGTTGTAGCATATAAAGTATCTCCTTGGACAATGTTCTGTTAATTGTTGCGGCTAGTTTATTAAGGGAATTCATAAAGGTTTGATCCATGTTTTACATCAAGTTGTTTTATACATGACTAGGGTTGATAGCATAATAGAAGTTACAATAAATGACTAGCTGACCCAATGCACAGACTTTCCACGTTTTACTAGTAGAAGACACAACTTTGATATATTTCTGACACATACTCAACTATGTGGACAACAACATACTTGCACCCTACTAACACCACTAACATCAATATTACTTGACTCAAATATAGTGATAAATATTGATATATGGCCAGCTGACCTTACAGGGTAGCAAGACTAATAATATGACTATTACACACAAATTATGGAGGTTTCCAAAATGCAGGACCCAAACCCCTTAAATATTTTATTTGAGTACTTCAACAACAACCTACAAAAACACCTGGTACTGAAAGTAGCAAGGAAAAATGATCTGGAAACTTACAAAATTGGGTTGATGGATAACATGTAGTTCCAGTTTGATCCAACATCGATCTGAAGAATGAGTTCCTTGTCCAGCAAGGGAAGATGCCCACCACAAGCCCACTCAACCTCCAACAAAAGTAAATGCACAACCAACAATAATATTTTGTGGAGGCTGTAGACCGAGATACAAGGGCCTTTCTGAGAAACCAACTTCTGATAATTTTTGCTTGAAGAACAATTCAACCTCTTTGGTCTCTACCTATGAGCTGCTATAAGCACAAATACAAGGCTTTTACATAGAACTCCTGTAAAGACACTTCTCACAAAATTCTAACTATGGAAACTTGGTCCAGGACTGAATACAGTAGAAACTTCACCCACAGAGAGATTCAAAGTCAGAGATAACACATCCAACAATGAAGAAAAAGGACTCAGTTATGTGTAACCAATGATCTCCTCTTTTGTCAAAATGTACCCAGAAAACATAATAAAGGTCAGCGACTTCACCATAACCAATCGATGCATGGCAATCCCTCGCTTATCTAGCACCCGAAACTTATAAGTTTGACTGGCACAGGGTAGCACGTAGTCCCACCAACAGTTTGACTCAACCCTGGGAATGTTGATTGTAATGGGTTTCAAAGATCATTTCGTCTAGCAGTATGGAGTTCATTTGGCCCTCAAGAACTCTAGCTAAAGTCACAAATAAAGCCAGACTCATAACAGAGATGAGATAACAGTTTTTATCCAGTTGATACTTGTAAAGTCAACACCCTTCTATGTTGTTGATATGGACTTCACGCGTGTTTTAACCAAATGTCCAAATAAATGCAATTGCATTTAAATCGCATTATTCCTCGCTTGATTGAAGCAGACCTCAGTGCACTCTTGCTACATAATATTGATCACTCAACAACCAATCAATCACTTCACACTTATGATGAGCCCCAATTTGGTACAATTTGGGCTCATTTTGGCCTATTTTACTTGCTCAAACCATTCATTTTTATTTGCTTATGCATGCATTTCTTAGTTTATTCATGTTGTTTGTAGGAAGAAGGTTAGACACTTTATCTACGTGACTAATGCATTATGATCCCAGGTTTTGGCATTAAAAAGGGAGCAAGAGACAACGAAAAAGGGGATAAGGAGACAATGAGGTGGCACTGCTGATTTTGTGGAGAGATGTCCACGGTCTTGTGGCATTCCTCGTGATTCCCACCAAGAACTCTGAGCTCCAATCCATCTCCCCTCCGAGCTTAAGAAGCAGCCAACTATCCTACAGGAACAGCAGTCATAAACTGTTTTACAGGAACAACAGTTATGACTGCCCTACAGGATCCGCAGTTAGACTCTAGTTGGACAGCCAAGCTCCTAAAATCAAGGGCACTTGGTGGATCATCGTTTTTGTATAAGTATGAAGGCCTTATCCTTAGATAGTTTGTTGAAACTCTTGTATTGCTATTGTAATTTTGGAGCACAGTTCAGTTTTCGTTCCTTTTTGTAAGCCAATTTGGCATGACATCAGATTATGAATAAAGAAGGCAGTTTGTGATCTAGTTTTGAGTTTCTTAAGGAGACTATAGCTCTCAGGTTAGGGCCCAACCTAAGAGCCATAGATCCCCTCCGCTGTAGTGTTGTTTCCATTTCATTTCCAGCACTTTAAGTTTTCGTTTTCACATGCAATTCGAATTACAGTTTGGTGATTTGGTTTTCTTATGAGTAGGATAGATTTTGCTTATGGTACAGTTGTTTCCACTTGCTTAGTGTAGCAGAGGATAGATACCATCAATTGGAGCTCCAGCAAAACGATTGTTAAGGCTCACTGCCATCTCTCTTGAAGATTGGGGTGCAGTCCATAACTAGCCACCAAAAACACGCATTACTTTACTTGATGATTGTTGCAATACAGTCACGGTTTTGATTAGATGCTTCCTTGTCATTCACACCTGCACACATACTTTCATCACAGCCTCATACATATTTCTCTTCGCGTTTTGGGTTGTTGTTCATTGAATTCATGGCATAAGTAATTTAGGTTGATGCATTTTCGGTTTGGTGACAGTCATAATCATTTGTTTCATTTACACTCCTCTTTCCCGTTCCATTACCATCTCCTCCATCTTGATCACGCATGCAAACATATCTCCTCGACCTTCACTTCGTTCTGTCCTCTCCCAAAGTCTTCCACTGCTCACGTAACTTCATTTCCTAACCTTTCATTGACATAACCCCTTACCTTCAACATACTCTCTACACCCATTTCCCATCCCATTCCTCCACTTATGAGCCATCACCATCCTTATCACTACCTCACATATCTCTTCCTACCATTCCATCACTCCTCCATCACTTCAAACCTTCACGGTAGGTCATCCTGTAGCAGTTTATAGACATCCTGTAGAAACCTCTGAGTATCCTGTAGGATCCCCTGCAGACATCCTGTAGGAGGCCATTCACTAGGTTGCTGAGCTTCTGAATGTGGAAAACCTCTGGGGATGGATGCTAAGGGTCCATAGGGACCTCACCTAGCCTCCCCAACCTGTCCCACGCTTTCCTTCCTTCTCCATCCCAGCTGCACAACCAAACCCTAATTAGCACACAATCACAATCATCCCATCCACTTAAAGGAAAAATACAAAAACATGTCTTTATGATGCAAGCAGTTTAG
>APFE030759941.1:185463-208396 GCA_000404065.3 Pinus taeda | reverse complement strand
CCTCCGCCGTGGATCACCATCAACATCCCGAGGTCTGGACTAAACCCAAGAACATTCAATGCCAGAGCTACCCTCGCGAACCGTGGCAAGATCGATGGTCAGCATTCTCTGGAAATGGCCACCTGGCGTGGATCGAGGCACACCTGGAGCGCATTCATATTTTCCGTATGACCAAATCCGAAAAATGCAGGAGCCAATTAATACCATAGTCCAACATTGCGGGTGGAAAGACGCAAGTTGTTATTCACGCAAAAAGCATAGGGTTGTAATATATATGTTTGTACCAAAGTTCATGTTACGAAACTTGGCTAAGGTTATGAAAATAATTCCGTATACATAAATAAACAATTAAATTTTTTTTTTTTACTACGAAATATTTAATTATATTATTGTTTATTCATATGGAGGGTTATGACATATGGTATCAGAGCCCAGTTACAAAACTGAGGCCATTGGGCAAAAGATTTATATGAACATATATATATATATATTTTTTTTAGTTCCCGAAATTTCGTTATCATTGTTTTATGTGGATAAGTACAGGATGAGGAGAACCGACAACACCACTCGACGGCCGGATAGGCCTGGACTGGAAGGTAATCCGGAGTTATGGGTTCAACTTGGGGAAGAGGCCAGAATTACAAATCAGGCTATCTTAGAAACTGTACAAGAATTAAAGAATGAAATGGCAAGATTGCGGGAAGATAATGCCAGGCTAACTATGGAGCAGGAGAGGATATTGAAAAGCTTATCTGAACGACAGAATCAAGTACCTGTTAATCCTAGTATGGAACAGCAACGAATGTCGGAGGAACAAAATCACCCTATACCCCCTGTAGGTTCGGAGGAACAAGAGGAACGTTCTGACAATGTAAATGAACAGCAAACTTCGAAGAGACAAAGAATGGAACTGCAAGGGGAATTTCGCAAAATTAAACCCCCGCACTTTGACGGAGAGCAGGAGGAAGCAGCTGAAGCATGGTTGATTAATATGAACAAATATTTTCAACTCTATGAGTATGATCACAATCTTAAGGCCCGATTGGCTATCTTCCAACTGCAAGGAAAGGCCACCTTATGGTGGGAGGAGGTGAAGATAGTCAAAGGAGTCACTGAACAAACCATCACATGGGATAATTTTCAAAGATATTTTAAGGAGAGATATCTAATGGAGCGGTTCTACGATGAAAAGGCAAAAGAATTCCATGATCTGCGTTTGGGACAGCAGACTATGGATGAGTTCATCACTCGTTTTACTTCCCTACTTCGATATGTCCCATATATAAGGGAGGAAAAGGCAAAAGTGCAACGATTTGTAAGTAGTTTACCACCCTACATGCGAGAAAGAATTGAATTTGACAATCCCAAATCAATGGATGAAGTGATTCGAAAGGCCAGAATTTGTTACCAGCAAAGCAGACAAAAGGGAGAAGTAGTTGGCAAGAAATGGAATGATAGGAAGGGCTTTAAGCCAATGGGAAACAAAAAAGGGAATCGCAATAGTGGAGGTAAAGGGAACAGCAAAAGTCCCCACAACAGAATTCCAGACCGAACTACATCCAAATTTAGGCCTAACACTGAGGCTAAAAGCAATGGACAGCAGATACGCTTGGACAGTGAAGGGGTCACTAGACCTCCGGTGCAATGCTGGGGCTGTGGGGGACCCCACTACATCAAGAACTGTCCACAACGAAAAGGGACGGAACAGCTATCTCAGATTCAAGAAGCCTCAACAGTCGGTGAAGTGGGACGCAGTATACCAAGGATTAATGCAGCATTAGAGGACCGCCAGGCGGAATACCAGCCCACGATGGTCGAATTTGAAGGTAATATCTCAAACCTTACTGTATCTATTTTAATTGACCCTGGTGCTACACTCAGTTATGTAAGCCCAAAGGTAGTAGAATGTTGTAAATTACAATCCACTAGATTCAAGAATCCATGGCTGGTGCAATTAGCCACGGGGGCCAAAAGACGAGTGGGAGCTAAAATAAAGGACTGTCCCTTTACCATAGCCGAACAGCCAGTAATGGCAGATTTAAATGTGCTTCCCCTTGGTTCCTATGATATTCTCATAGGAATGGATTGGCTGGAAAAGCACTGGTCGCTAGTGGACTGTAAGACCAAGATTATTTATTTTAAAGACTCCCTGGGAAATAAAAAAGAGATGCAAGGGATTAAAAGACCGACACAAGTGCGACCAATAACAGCCAATCAACTTGCAAAATGTATTCGAAAAGGATGCCAAATCTATGCTGTTCAGGTGGGTTATGCGGATTCTAAAGATAAAACAGCCATCCTAAATAACATTCCTGTAATTCAGGAATTCACAGATGTATTTCCAGAAGAAATCCCTGGGCTGCCCCCAAAAAGGAACATAGATTTCACTATTGAATTGGTTCCCGATGCAGCACCAGTATCTCGGGCACCATATAGAATGAGCGTACCCGAATTGACAGAATTAAAAATGCAACTACAAGAATTGTTGGACAAGAACTACATACGTCCTAGTGTGTCTCCATGGGGAGCCCCAGTGCTGTTTGTAAAGAAGAAGGACGGAACCTTCCGGATGTGCATCGATTACCGTCAATTAAATAAATTAACCATTAAGAATAAGTATCCTTTACCGCGGATTGACGAATTATTTGATCAAGTGAAGGGTGCGACGGTATTTTCAAAAATTGACCTGCGATCTGGTTATCATCAGATCCGAATTAAGGAGGAGGACATCGCAAAAACAACTTTCAGAACCAGATACGGCCACTATGAATTCGTGGTATTGCCTTTCGGCCTTACCAATGCTCCTGCAACTTTCATGTGTTTAATGAACAGCATTTTTCATCAATATTTGGATAGATTTGTACTGATATTTATTCATGATATACTGGTATATTCTCGCACGGTGGAGGAGCATCAAGAACATCTCAGAAAGGTGCTACAGACCCTTCGAGAGCATCAACTATATGCAAAATTTAGTAAGTGTGACTTCTTCAAAGAAGAAATCCAATACTTGGGTCATGTGATTAGTAAGGAAGGGATTGCTGTTGATCCAGAGAAAATAAAGGCAATAATGGACTGGCCTGTACCAAAAGATGTGGCAGATATTCGATCCTTTATGGGTCTGGCTGGTTATTATAGAAGATTTGTAGAAGGATTCTCGAAGGTTGCTTTCCCCATCACCTCATTGCAGAAAAAAGGGAAAGCATTTCAGTGGACCCCAAACTGCCAACAGAGTTTTGAGCAACTGAAGCATTTACTCACCACAGCTCCTATTTTAAGAATAGCTGATCCTGATAAAGATTACGTAGTATGTACAGATGCAAGCAAAGAAGGAGTCGGTGGAGTGTTAATGCAAGAAGGTAGGGTAGTTGCCTACGAATCTCGAAAATTGAGGGAGCATGAACAGAAATATTCTGCTTATGATTTAGAATTGACCGTTGTCATCCACGCCTTGAAAATGTGGAGACATTATCTAGTGGGCAGGAAGTTTTTACTTCTCACTGATCACCATAGTTTGACTAATTATTTCAGTCAACCCACCCTAAACGCACGACAAGCACGATGGGTGGACTTTCTAAGCGGTTTTGACTTCGAGATAAAACATTTACAAGGGAAAGAAAACCGAGTAGCGGATGCCTTAAGCCGGAAAGTGCAACAGTTGTATGAAGTCTCTGTTAGTGAGTGGAGAAGCCCCGTTTTGGAAATGGTTAAAGAAGCTGCAAGGCAGGATGTTAATTATCAACAGTTAAAACTGCAACTACAGCAAGCTGCTGGCTTGACAGACCAATCAGATTATAAGCTGAATGAAGATGGAATGATACATTTTAAACAAAGGCTATATGTACCTAGTCAAGACAAAATTAAAAATCTTATTATGGATGAATTCCATGTCAGTCATTATACAGGACATCCAGGATATCAGAAAATGATTACCGCCATTCGAAAGGAGTACTTTTGGCCAGGAATGAAGAAGGACATTGCTGAGTATTTAGCACGATGCTTGGAATGTCAGCAAATTAAAGCTGAGCACCAACACCCAGCAGGACTGTTACAACCTTTACCAATTCCAGAATGGAAGTGGGAAATTATTTCCATGGATTTCATCACCGGGTTACCTAAGACAAAAAAGGGCAATGATTCTATTATGGTGGTAGTGGATAAACTAAGTAAGGCTGCACATTTCATACCAGTTCAATCCACGTACAGAGCTCCACAAATTGCTCACGTTTTTATGCAAAACGTGTTTAGGCTTCATGGGTTGCCAAAAGTGATAGTTTCCGATCGCGATGTGAAATTCACATCAGCATTCTGGAGAACACTGTTCGCTGATTTAGGAACTCAATTAAATTTCAGCACAGCCTACCACCCCCAGACCGATGGACAAACTGAGCGAGTTAATCAAGTGGTGGAAGACATGCTACGGGCATTCGTGATGCAGCAACCCACGTTGTGGGAAGAATATTTACACCTGGTAGAATTCTCATATAATAATGGATATCATACCTCTACACAGATGAGCCCCTTTGAGGTTATGTACGGTCGAAAATGCCGAACACCTATTAATTGGGGAGGACCCGAAGATAAACTGAATTTGGGGCCTGAGATGCTTAAAGAAATGGAAGAAATGGTGAAAAAGGTGCGTATGAATTTGAAGGCTGCTCAAGACAGGCAGAAAAATTTCGCTGATCGAAAGAGAAGATTTAAGGAATATCAGGTGGGTGATCATGTATATATCAGAATTCAAACAAAAAGGAGTACCTTACAATGGAGCAGATGTGCCAAATTGGCACCCCGATATTGTGGACCCTTCCAGATCCTGGCAAGGATTGGCCCAGTGGCATATCAGCTCGCTTTGCCCAGCCACATTCGAGTCCACAACGTATTCCATGTTTCAATACTCAAGAAATATGTTTATGATCCTAGGCATGTTATTCAATGGCAAGATATCCAGGTAATAGCTAATGCGGTAGAAAAACTGTTGAAATTGTTATCAGAAGGAAAAACTAATTCAAAATCGTGCAATGCAGGTCGAACCGGAAGGAGAGGTTCTGGTCGAACCTCTGAACATCCTCGACCGGAGAGAAGTACAGCTGCGGAAACGAGCTATTACCCAAGTTAAGGTCCAGTGGCGACACTATGGACCCGAGGAAGCTACCTGGGAGGATGAAGAACTGATGAGGAGATCTTATCCAGCACTGTTCGTGGCTGAAAGACACCGGGACGGTGTCCAATCTCAGGGGGAGGAGATGTGACGACCAAATAATTATGTAAATAAACTCTGTTTTCTTTTTTTACCATTATAGGAAAAATGTAAAAGAAACAGGAATTATTACTTTTTTATCATGGTGAAAAACTTTGAAAACTCCCAACTGGAACTGAATTAATTGAATTACCTATGGTAATCTTGATAAGGGAGTTATTGTTTAATTTCTGCTGAATGGATTTTCTTTAAACACATATGTGTTAATATGTAAGAAACAGTTATCAAGAAAGGCAGAATAAACCCTAACTGTTTCTTTTCCCTATCCTGGAATAAAGATGGGAAAAAGGGAGACCCGGGCTGTTTAGGAACAGGCGGGGGGGAAAAAGAGTCAGGAAAAAGGAAGTGGTGCTTGAGTCTGGTGAGGACCAGAGAGCACAGGCACAGAAAGTGCGCAACACTGGTTGAGGCAGTGGCCTGACAAGTGAAGCTTGGGGGGAGATTAGTCTGTATCGACTAATCTCACGGCTGGGTGGAAAACAAGCAAATAGGAGTGATCTCCTTAACACAGACAACCTTCGAAGAACAGGTACGCATCACTGTTGTAGTTTCAATTACAAAAGAATTAACAAATTTTCAGTAAATAACTGTGGTAATTGATGACGTAATTGTTATTATGGAGTCAATTTACTGTTCAGAGGGCCGAGTTAGGTTCAATGCACAGTCTAAGTCTGAAGGGCGTTGGCGGTTAGTCGGCCAGATGCCTAAAATCTTATCTTAGCATTTGGATAATTAAAAGAAGGTTCATACATTAATGAAAGAGTTATAAAGAAAATTATTCATTTAGCCATATTATCAGAGTATCGGGAAGTTTGGGTAGGCAGTTGCCGTACCTGGTCCTCCCTCAGGGATAGATTATGATTATACAATTATGGTAGTATTAAACTGAAAGGTTTCTTACTCAGCGTAGAATATATTCAATGAATAAATTTCATAAACAGCCGAAAACCTTACCAGGTTCGGGGTGAGATGAGAACGCTCCCTCAAACCCCTCGACAAGATAAACTTATCGAGAATCTTCACGACAGGTCCGCCTCATGCTTTATTATCATCATAGAAGCATTGAAATGTACAGTACTACACTAAGACTGATACATGATTAAAAACCCGACATGGGTCATCTCAGCATTAGAATAGAGTCGCCATGAAAAGAAGGACGACATTTTATATGAAATTGAGAACAACTGATACGAAATCCTAAGACATTTCATATAAAAAAATAACCAAATCGGAACTGTTTACAATAAATTCAAAAAAAAGAAAACCCCTGTGGAACAATCGAAATAGCATCATTTGAACACAGTCAGAAAGACGTCGAATCAGTTGTCTAAAGGAAACTATTTCGGATTATATACAGTCCCTGTGACTAATACAAAAACACTTAACAGACGACCGCCCATAAAAATCTACAGACATCCATATATATATATTGATGTAGTAAATATACATGTATAATGAGAAGGGGATTTGTGGGCCTTCTTTCAAAATAACAATTTCTCTATTGCAAGAAAGATAGAAACAAACGGAAACCCTGAGGATAATGCCCCTCTCACAGATTAAATCTTATAAACTGTTCCAGTATGATAAAGTATGAAATGTATAACTGAGAAACTAATAAACACGCAGAGACGAGCTGCCGCGGCATGCAAAACACTGTACATAGATACAAAAGAAAATGATTGTATAAATAACCAGTCCTCATCATTAACTGTTCCAGGAAGCCGAATCGAATCCAGGGATTCGCGGCATTACCTCGGATTTTACATTAAGAAAACCCATAACAATAAATTACAAGATAAAAACCTCATCCTCAGGAAAGAGGATCTGAGGATAATAACCCATGGTTGGAAACCGATAACAGTAACGGCCAAACCCCTCATTGACAGAGAAGTCGAAGAACAACAAACCATCCATGGAATCGCAGTCCCTGGCCAGACAAAGGTAAGTATTAAAACATTCAGCGTGGGAAACTCAGTCACCTCTCTCTCTGAGGACGGAAGGCTTACCTCTGGTGATGACAGCGGGAGTAATTTCGGAATGCACAGCCTCGCTACCGCACCGGAAGACGATTCCTATTTCCATCACACAAACAAATCGATTAGAAACCAAGTTTAGTCAAGCGTTATAACCAGAAGAAATAACAATGAAGTAAATAGTAAAAAGCTCACGTTCACCTGATACAACGATGCACAGACTGAGGACTGGTTCAGAAATTCATCGTTACCCAGATGCGATTGTAGGTTGAACGGCCGAAGCATCAGGCCAAGTTTTTCAGCGGCCGCGCGAATGTAAAACCCAGAGCAGTCTCTCGACGGAAAAGCAAATGGAAGCCCTAGCCGAGACAGGGGAATAAAACCCCAATGTAAATCAGGGAAGCGCGGGAACAAACCTCCGCCGTGGATCACCATCAACATCCCGAGGTCTGGACTAAACCCAAGAACATTCAATGCCAGAGCTACCCTCGCGAACCGTGGCAGGATCGATGGTCAGCATTCTCTGGAAAAGGCCACCTGGTGTGGATCGAGGCACACCTGGAGCGCATTCATATTTTCCGTATGACCAAATCCGAAAAATGCAGGAGCCAATTAATACCATAGTCCAACATTGCGGGTGGAAAGACGCAAGTTGTTATTCACGCAAAAAGCATAGGGTTGTAATATATATGTTTGTACCAAAGTCCATGTTACGAAACTTGGCTAAGGTTATGAAAATAATTCCGTATACATAAATAAACAATTAATTTTTTTTTTTTACTACGAAATATTTAATTATATTATTGTTTATTCATATGGAGGGTTATGACACTTTTTAATGTGAGGAAATTATTATCAGTTAAAAGTGAGGGATTACAGGGAGAACGGAGAGAGTTGATATTATCTAAGAAAATGTGTCGATGAACATATAATATCATATAACATATAAGTTAAAAGGTTGATAGGTTTAGTTTTATTTATTCATTAATATTTTTTTATAAACTAATAATTTATTACAAAATATATTATTTAATATTTATATAAAACATATTTAATCGTATATCTTTTTATCTATATGTATATGTGTGTTTTAAGGAAAATTCATTATATAATTCAATCCATCTTAAAATTCATCATTTAACAATTCCTTTCTTTTCACAAAGAGTATGAAACTAATAATTTTTTATTACCTACAAAATTTTATTACTAAAATAATATTTTTATTGCTAAATTTTTATCATTTAATGTTTATATTCTTTTGACAAACATGTTTTTATTAACAAGAGACTTCGTAAAATGACATTTATACTTTTAAATTATTAACCCCTTCTATATCAATCCATAGGAAATATAATAATTTTTCTCGTATAATCGAATCAATCAGAATTAAAAACATAAGACCCTCATTATGCAGATTTACTCAATTAACTTTTAAATATCTTCAAATTATTTTTATATTATAGAAAACTATAGTCAAAACAAGTATCAAAGTTGTTTACCAAATTATGGTTTAATTTTCTATATTCAAAATTTTGACCCCAATTTCTAAATATAATAATTTTGAGTAAATTTCGAAATTATTATCTTTCATAAAAAACCATTACAAATACATTTATCTCACCACCCTTTTTTACTATCCGGTAATTTCTATTCCTATTTTTATTATATCAGTTATATCACTCATATATACAGCTAGTATTAGGGTGGTAGTGGCTAGGTTTAATGATATTGTTTGGCCTAAATTACTCTTAATTACATTAAACTATATATATATATATATATAAAATGTTTCATTTAGTAAAAGATGTTGCTTTTGTTAGTTTGTAAATGGGCAGTTAATTGTTAGCATACACATAACAAGTACTATATAAATTTTAAAAATTTATAAAATTAACTAAATTATAATTTTCCTTAAAATAATAATAATTATTATTTACAAAAAAAACATTAGTATATAAGTTAAACGTATATACATTTAAGAAAAACATGTAACAAAATTCTTAATCATAGAGATTGTCATGGACATTCTTAATCTGTGAATAAGTTTTTTTACAATACCATCATCAAATATCATGGCTTATCAATACACCATGTAGGAATTTATAGGGTAAGTTCTTCACATAGAACACCAAAGGAAACCGCTCACAAATAGATCACAGATCAATAGATTAATATTCTTGACGCGGTTAAAACCCTCAAAGAGCGAAACAGTCCACAGGCTAAGCCAATGTGGCCACTTCACACAATTTATTAATAAATAAAAAATGAAAATTTACACAAGTTTCTCTCATGAATGGTCACCTTACAAATGACCCTCATTGCTCTTTAAATAGAGATCATGGACCAATCGGGTGTTAAGCCATGGATCAAGTGTTAATAATACTGAGGAGAAAATGAACCGTTGGATAACTTCATGTGTAGAACATATCGTGACCATCGGATTGTAAGTTACAAAAAGTACATACTAAAGAAACACACTTTACCTAACTATACAGTAGAACAAGTTATACCTATCTATTTCCTATGTGTCAGAATATCCTAACATCCCCCCTTAAGAGCAACTTAGGATAGGATTGAAGGATGTACAAATATGACACGATAGGATAAGGAAGGAGGCATTAGAGCTTATCCCCCCTTAGTGACAACTTCCTGAACTCCAACCATAAATCGAAGTTTAGTCAACCTTGCCTCTGTGAGAGCCTTTGTAAAGATGTCTACAACTTGGTTATCGATTGAACAATATTGCACTTCAAGAACATGGTCATGAACAAGCTTTCTGATTAAGTGCATGTGTAGTTTAATGTTTTTGTTGTATTGATGTTAGACTGAATATTTTCATAGCTAAATGTTATTTTGATTATCACACCAAAGTGTAGTCGGATGCTACTGTTGAAAGCCAAACTCTGATAGGACCTGACGTAGCCACAGGCTTCCTTACAAGCTTCCACAACACCACGATACTTTGCTTCTGCTGAAGAGAGAGAAACAGAACTTTGTTTCTTGCAAGCCAATGTAATATGTCCAGAACCAAGAGTGAAGACATAACCTACAGTAGACTTCTGATCATCGGGATCACCAACCCAATCATAATTAGTGAAACCAACCAATGGAGGAGATGCTTCTGCACTGTAATGAATCCCAAACTAAATTGTACCTCGAACATAACAAAGCATTCTTTTAGTTGCTTTCTAATGAATTTCATTTGGGTTTTGCATAAACCGACCAATAAGGCCAACAACAAAGGAAAGCTCAGGATGGGTATGAGTTATATATAAACGTTTTCCTACAAGCTAATGGTATAAGGTAGCATTGACTTTAGGGGAAGTACAAATGACTGAAAGTTTGGCTCGAGATTGAAAGGGAGAAAGGGTTGGCTTACAATATTCCATGTGAATGTGGCTTAGAATATCATAGGCATACATGGACTCGGAAAGGGAAATACCTTCATTGGATTGGAAGACTTGAAAACCAAGAAAATAATGCAAGTGTCCTAAGTTTGTCATTTCGAACTGCTTTTTAAGGCTCCACATCACATGGTTTATAAGGTTGGGATCACTACCAGGAAGGATAAGATCATCAACATAAAGAACCAGAATGATAAGAGACTTACCCACTTTCTTGGTGTAGACAATATTGTCAGAATGACACCTAGAAAAGTGAGTTTAAAAAAAAAAAAGCTATTTATTTTAGTGTACCAAGCCTAAGGGGCTTGCTTGAGACCATAAAGGTATTTCTTAAGCTAAAATATAAGGTTGGAGTCTGTTTGTATAAAGCAAGGAGGTTGTTCCATATATATTTCTTTATGTAAGTCCCCATGCAAGAAGATAGATTTAAGATCCATCTAATGGACTTCCCATTTGAAAGGGGCAGGAAGGGAAAGAACGAGAAAGATATAGTTCATTTTGGAAACATGGGAGAAGGTTTTAGTATAGTCAATTCCTTCAACTTGTGAAAAAACCTTGAAAAGAAGACGAGCTTTATGTTTATTAACTTTTCCATCTGGTCCAAACTTGGTTCTGTAAACCCATTTTCATCTAACAAGTTTTCGTCCCTTTGGAAGAGGAACAAGATCCCATGTATCATTTGGCAATAATGAACGATATTCTTGATTCATAGTTGCGTCCCAATCTGGATGGCCTAAAGCTTCTGCAAGGTGTCATCATCATAATTCTATGAAGCTTGAGCCTGTAAAGAAGAGGCTTTATCAACTATCCAGTAAATTGACAATAAAGACACGTTGAAGTCTTGAATCACGTTTTCCAAACATGAAAGACGAACATCATGATTGCCTATGTTTTCTTTGCTTCGGCAAAGACTCTTTGCACTGAGCTACCCTTTCTCCTCTTCTTTCTATAAAATTGCAAGGTTGATTTTGACACACCAATGTCGTGCTTAAGCTTGAGTATTTCGTATGGACTTGCAGCTTCTTTGTTGCGTCATGTTAACCAACTTATCCACTCAAGTGGTACTTATCCACTCAAATGGTAAGGTAGTACGATCTGGATCAATTTCAACTTTTCTGACGACTATTCTTTTAAAAGCCATTTGAATCCTCTATACTCTATTTAGGTGAGGTAGTGATTGCCTGACTTGTCAAACACGACCATGGTAGTAGGGTGGAATGAACACAGGATCCTTTGACACCAATTTCGACATTGCTTCAACTCTTGGGCGCTCCATCGGTTGCTTAGGAAAAATCCCTAGTTTTTGTGATTTCGTTGGTCTCATAGTTTCCTTCTGAAGCATGGATGACCTCAACTCAACTAATACAATGTGATCTCATGAAATAATGGACAGATAATATATTCTATGACCAATTATCTACATCCAAAATTGTCACACTTCCAACATTTTTTTTTTTTACAGCAATATTAACTCCTTTTACATATGGTTCCTATATTCATAATTACATACGAATGTTTACCTTAATCATAATCATTTATTTATTAACACAATTCCAATTACGCTACAAACATAAGAAATGTAGTCAATAGATATCAATTGAGAGTTCACGGTATATCCATGCGTTGACTGTCTACGTGTACATATAAACACTGTAATGGTGCCACATATATTTATAATGTTAACCCGGGAACCCGTTAGTCGCACAATTGGCACTGTCAGTGTTAATGGCATATTTATGAACTCAACTGTAAAACTCCGTTTTCCATATCCCGAGATATCGAGGTTGATAGACTGTCCGACGTTTATATCCTCGATCCAATTGGAGGATTTCCCGTCGTCCATTTGTAGAGATGAAGGGCAGATGGCAAGCTGCCATGTGCACCCTGAACTCTAAGGTCTATGGTCCTGACTCCTCGGGCTTGCCAATTTCGCGCCCGAAGCTCACCAAGGGTTACCGGCAATCAAACAGATACCAGTGATTTACTGCAGATCGAGGGTTATGATCCATGCCACGAACCGGTAATACTATGGAGCTATTTATGTGTCTGTTTGTTCTTCCGGGTGACCTTAACTCTTATTTCCTTGATTCTGCATTGCCACAGCACTGTAGTCTTGACTCTGTCGACATTTATTCTGCATTCGACTGCAATGCCCTTTAGCCTCAGACATGTCGCTCCTGCCATTCGGCTCGGCCTCATCACTCTTTGAAGTTATCAGCATTCAGGTTTACACGACACCAGGTTCGACTTACGGTGAGTACTAATGTTTTTATTTCTCTGCTCCTTGCATTCTTTCATGGGTTTCCGCCAGGGTTTTTCCTCTTGCTAACACGGCTAATGTTCTATACAGGTAGTGCATCGATTCGCCATAAGGAGCAAGGGTTCCTCTATTAGCTGCCTCGCCCATTGTTAGGTAAGTATCGAACACTTATCATAGGCATGTATACAGGGTTTTGTTTAGACAAAGGCTGAGTTTCTTTCATTCCTTTGGCAGGGATACCGGGCAGTAAATCTCGGGTCTATCCCCTGCACAAGCTCATGGTCTTCCCTGAAGGCATTTCGTTTCTAGTCTTTGTTAAAATATAGGGTTTGTATCACAGCTGTCTGGTCATTTGCTTTCTTTGAAGTGTTACAAATTTACTGTTCGGTGTTTTAAATATAAATCTATATCGTTACCGAATTCCTATTGTTTTTACTTCAGTTTAGATGGGTAATATGTTTGCCATTCGATTCTGACTTGGATGCCTCCATTAGCTGAGCGCAAGCTCCTGCTAGAATGGTTTACCAAATCGGGGTTTTGCCGACTAGAACTGGCTGAGGGAGCATGTAACCCTGGTTACCATTGCTCTGCCCTCGGCGTCCATTCTTATGGATTATGTTATGAATAGCGAATGTATATTCTTTTTATTCAGCTCTCGCATAGCATCTATATGGTAATATAGGACTGTTATGATGGAATCCGGTTTTGTTAACCCTCTGAGTTTTCCTTACGGCTACTGGACCAAGGGTTCTACGTATAACAGCACTGTTTTATTTTATGATATATTTCGCATTTTGTCATGAGATCGGTTAGTTGGATGATCACGCCGGGTTCGTCTTTTGATGTATGTCATAATGTTACATATATACTACAGTCTTTAGCAAAGAACATATAAATAAATTATGTTTCGATTCTCTATGCGCAAAGCTATCTAGGTTCTTTTTCTCGATTCTTGAACATAAATCCAGGGTTTACCACAGTGTTCTTTATTAATGACTTTCTGCTATCGCTGAAATGATTGAGCTATTTATTTCTGTTTATGTTCTTATTTCGAGTATGGAATGCAAGTTCTTTCGTATGGAATTTTCATATTCTCTCCCTGTCGAATGCATGTTATTTCATACTCTGTCTATAATACGGAAGCTAGTTTCTTTCTTGTTTTCTATTAAAAGGGAACAGTTATTTCAATCTCTGTCTAAAACACAGAAACTAGTTTCTTTCTTGTTTTCTGTTGAAAAGAACAGTTAGATGTCTTTCATCTATTTCTATTTTTCTCTACACAGAATAATACCAGGAATATTTCAGTAGATGTATGCATTATAAGCCGTACCTGCTTCTCTGCAAACCTACTTGTAATGCTTGCCAATCCACCCGTCCGTAGGAATAATTCTTCTTTGACCTTCCACCCCCAAGCACTTGCAGGTCCTCTCGACTGCAATTACACTGGTCTCGCCAGTAAACGCTATCTGATCCTAACCAGACATAGCGTACACAGGAAAATTCCTTTCCTCTTATGCCATCTGATCCTAACCAGACATAGCATGAACATTTTTCTTTTTTTTTTTTTCTCTGCCATCTGATCCTAACCAGACTTGGCAAATCCCCCTTTTTCCTCTAGGGTCTCAACTACCTCCTGAAGGTAGTTAGGGTTCCATTGTAACTGATTCCACAGTTACTAACCATGATTAATCATAAGCTCAGTTCAAATAGTACTAACACAATTGTTTTTAATTAACATAAAATTAATAACAGAGTTATATATACTTTTTCAAATAAAGTCTTTGTTCATAATTACTTTTACTATTTACTAACATTAACTTTTCACGAGGGGTGTTACATCTCCCCCTCCTGAAAGTATACATCGTCCTGATGTTGCTGTTCATCCAAAAACAGTCTGGGATAAGTATCCCTCATCATTTGTTCATCCTCCCAAGTGCCTCTTCAGGTCCAAAGTGCTGCCACTGCACTTTAACCTGGCTGATGACCTTTTTCCGCAGCTTGACTCTTCTCCGATCTAATATGTTCACTGGTTCGACTAGGAACTCTCCTTCTGGTTCCACCTGAAACACATGACAATCAGATCAGTTGCTTACTAGTATTCTATTTCAGTTTACATTATATAACAGTGTTCCTTACCTTATTATATGCCTAGGATCATACACATATCTCTTTAAAACTGATACATGGAAGACATTATGAACCCGAATATGGCTGGGTAGGGCTAGCTGATAAGTTACCGGACCTACTCGTGCCAGAATTTGGAATGGTCCACAAAAACGCGGTGCCAATTTGGCACAAGCATTCCATTGGAGGGTACTTTTTCTAGCTCGAATTCTGATGTACACATGTTCACCCACTTTGTACTCTTTAAATGTCCTCTTCCGATCTGCAAAATTCTTCTGCCTATCTTGTGCCATCTTTAGATTAGCTCGAACTTTTTTCACCATAACTTCCATTTCTTCCAACATCTCAGGACCCAGCAAGAATTTGTCCTCCGGTCCACCCCAACTGGAGGGTGTGTCGCATTTCTGGCCGTAAAGTACTTCGAATGGGCTCATCTTCAAGGATGAGTGATAGCCATTGTTATAGGCGAATTCCACTAGGTGTAAATACTCCTCCCATCGCGTAGGTTGCTGCATCACATAAGACCTCAGCATGTCCTCCACTACTTGATTCACTCGCTCAGTCTGTCCATCAGTTTGCGGATGATATGCGGTGCTGAAGCTCAATTGAGTTCCTAGACCTTCAAATAAAGTCCTCCAAAAAGCTGAGGTAAACTTAACATCGCGATCAGATATTATTACTTTCGGCAGCCCATGAAGTTTAAATATATTTTGCATAAAAATGTTTGCGATTTGAGCTCCACGATAAGTGGATTGAACTGGTATAAAGTGAGCTGACTTGCTGAGTTTATCCACTACCACCATTATAGAATCATTATTCTTTTTGGATTTCGGCAAACCGGTGATAAAGTCCATGGTTATGGTCTCCCATTTCCATTCTGGTATGGGTATTGGCTGTAGTAATCCTGCAGAGTGCTGATGTTCAGCCTTCACCTGTTGACACTCCAAACAGCGCGCCACATATTCTATAACATCCTTCTTCATGCCTGGCCAGTAATACTCCTTCCTTAGCGAGGTGATTAATTTCTGGTAACCAGGATGTCCCGCATAAGGACTTCTATGATTTTCATCCAAAATCTTTTCTTTAATACTGCTCTGATTGGGTATATAAATCTTCTTTTGATAACACAAAATTTCGGCTGCATTCAAGGTGTAACCTTGTTGTTTTGAACGGGTATCTGAATTCTGCACCAAATGTTTCTTTTGCAAATAAATTTGATCTTGCGCTGCAGCCTCCTCAATCTCTTTGTCAAGGGTGGACCATCCTTGACTAATACCAATCGCATAAATGCAATGCACTTTTCGGCTCAGTGCATCAACTACTCTGTTCTCCTTTCCCTTTAAGTGTTTAATTTCGAAATCGAAATTTCCCAAAAAGTCCACCCATCTTGCTTGTCTTGCATTTAAAGTGGGTTGACTAAAGTAACTAGTTAAGCTGTGGTGATCCGTCATTAACAGAAATTTCCTCCCTACCAAATAATGGCGCCACATCTTCAAGGCATGGATCACAGCGGTTAATTCCAGATCATAGGCAGAATATTTCTGCACATGTTCTTTTAACTTTCTGGATTAATAGGCAATCACTTTACCTTCCTGCATTAGCACTCCACCCACACCCTCCTTACTGGCATCTGTGCAAACTACATACTCCTTTTCAGGATCTGCCACACACAACATAGGTGCTGTGGTAAGTAAATGTTTGAGTTGTTCGAAACTCCGTTGACAGTCTGCTGTCCATTTAAACACTTTTCCCTTCTTTTGCAAGGAGGTAATAGGGTAGGCAACTCTAGAAAAACCTTCTACAAACTGCCGGTAATATCCAGCCAGCCCCATGAAGGATCGAATATCTGCTACATCCTTGGGTGTAGGCCATTCCATTATAGTTTTAATCTTTTTGGGGTCCACAGCTATACCTTCCTTCGTAATAATGTGGCCCAAATACTGGATCTGTTCTTTACATAAATCACATTTGCTGAATTTTCCATATAACTGATGCTCCCGTAATGTCTGTAACACTATCCTCAAATGTTCCTCATGCTCCTTGATATTCCGGGAGTATATAAGTATATCATCAATGAAGATCAATACAAATTTGTCTAGGTACTGATGAAATACACTATTCATCAAACACATGAATGTTGCAGGTGCATTAGTTAATCCAAAAGGCAGTACCACAAACTCGTAGTGTTCGTAACGGGTAAGAAAAGCTGTCTTGGATATGTCCTCATCTTTGATTCTGATTTGATGGTAACCCGATCTTAAATCGATCTTTGAGAAGATTGTCGCCCCCTTTACTTGATCAAACAGCTCGTCAATGCAGGGTAGTGGATATTTGTTTTTCACTGTTAGTTTATTTAGCTGTCTATAGTCTATGCACATTCGCAGAGTCCCATCTTTCTTCCTCACAAATAGCACAGGAGCTCCACAAGGAGAGACACTGGGGTGGATATACTTCTTTTCCAGCAGCTCTTGCAGCTGCATTTTTAACTCAGTTAACTCCGACACACTCATCCGATAGGGTGCTTGGGACATTGGGGATACTCCGGGTATCAGCTCAATGGTGAAGTCTAAATCCCTTTTGGGCGGCAGCCCCGGAATTTCTTCAGGAAATACATCTGCAAAATCTTGCACTACTGGTATATTTTTAACAGTTGCAACCTTATCCACAGAATCTGCGAACCCCACTTGTACTGCATAAATCTGACACTTCTTCCGGATACACTTAACCAGCTGTGAGGCCGTGATCGGCCGAATCTGCACTGGTTTCTGGATGCCTTGAATCTCCTTTCCCACACCCAGTTCATCTCGGTAAGAGACTGTTTTTGTTTTACAATTAATTACAAACCATCGCCGTTCCAACCAGTCCATTCCTATCAGTACATCATAGGAACCAAGAGGGAGTACGTTTAATTCAGTTGTTACTGTTTGGCCAGCTAACCTTAATGGACAGTTGCTAACTTTACTTAGTACTCGTCTTTTGGCCCTAGTGGCCAGCTGTACTAGCCAAGGGCTTTTAAATTTAGTAGTTTGCAAACCACAGCTTTCCACAACTTTGGGACTTATATAGCTTAAAGTAGCTCCTGGATCTACTAAAATAGAAACAGTTCGATCAAAGATCTTACCTTCAAACTCTATCATTGTTGGTTGGTAATCAGCTTGTCGATCCTCCAGTGCTGCATTTATTCTGGGCATAGATCGAGCCACATCTCCTACTGTTGAAGCTTCATAGATCTGGGACAACTGATCGTTGTCCTTCCGATGAGGGAAGTTTCTAACATAATGGGGTCCGCCACAACCCCAACACTGAACAGGTGGTCGAGATGAGCCTTCATTGTCCAATCTAACTTGCTGTTCACTATATTTGGATTCTGCGGGAGGCTTGAATCTGTTCTGATTTTTAGTTGGATTTTTAGTATTGGTTCCTTTCGAGAATCCTTTTTGAAAACTGCTGCGTGCTCCCTTACTTCCCATAGGCATTTTACTGCCCCGCTTATCTGTCCATCGCTTCCCAGAATTTTCTCCTTTTGATTTGTTTTGCTGATAACACAGTCTTGACTTCCGAATTGCTTCATCCATCGTCTTTGGATTATCGAACTCTATCCTTTCTCGCATTGTCAGAGGTAGGCTACTAACAAATCTTTGTACCTTAGCCTTCTCCTCACGAATATAGGGCACGTAACGAAGTAGGGATGTGAATTTAGTTACAAACTCATCAATGGTTTGCTGTCTAAGCCGCAGATCATGAAATTCTCGCGCGTTTTCATCATAAAAGCGTTCTGTCAGATACTTCTCCTTGAAATATCTTTGAAACATTTCCCAGGTCACATCTTGTTCACTCACTCCCCGCACCATCTTGACCTCCTCCCACTATAGTGTGGCTTTGGCCTGCAGCTGGAATATAGCTAGCCTTGCCTTAAGATGATGATCATATTCATACACTTGAAAATACTTATTCATATTAATTAGCCATGCCTCTACAGCTTCTTCTGATTCCCCATCGAAATGAGGTGGTTTAATCTTCCGAAACTCCCCTTTTAGTTCCATCCGGGGTCTTTTTGGGGTTTGGTATTCAGAAGCATTGACAAACTTCTCTCCTCGCGTCTCCGCTCTGTCCTCTGCTTCTTCTTTTTCAGTATGATAGCTCTATTCATCTGTTACCCGTGGCTGTTCAGGTCTCGTATGTGACTGCTGTTGATGTTACTTATCAGATAAGCTTTTTAGAATCCTCTCTTGTTCTACATTTAATCTTGCGTTATCCGCACGCAGCCGAGCCATTTCGTCCTTTAGCTCCTGAACTGTCCTCATTAACGTTGAATCAGTATTGCGGCCTGCTGCTCCCAATTGTACCCAAAGCTCAAGATTTCCCTGAGGTTGTCCCATGTTGTCAGGGGGTTCTAGATGTCCATAAGGAGCACTATTTTCTCTCCTCATTCTGCTACTACCTGCTTAAGAATAACTCATTAACAGATATAATTTATCTTTAGATACTATACTATTCATGATACTATTCATATTTATGTTATTGTAATTTTGAAATTTTCCCAAAGGTCACAGAGTTGTAAACCTTGGGCTTTGATACCAATTTGTCACACTTCCAACAATTTTTTTTTTTTTACAGCAATATTAACTCCTTTTACATATGGTTCCTATATTCATAATTACATACGAATGTTTACCTTAATCATAATCATTGATTTTTTAACACAATTCCAATTACGCTACAAACATAAGAAATGTAGTCAATAGATATCAATTGAGAGTTCACGGTATATTCATGTGTTGACTGTCTACGTGTACATAGAAACACTGTAATGGTGACACATATATTTATAATGTTAACCCGGGAACCCGTTAGTCGCACAATTGGCACTGTCAGTGTTAATGGCATATTTATGAACTCAACTGTAAAACTCCATTTTCCATATCCCGAGATATCGAGGTTGATAGACTGTCCAGCGTTTATATCCTCAATCCAATTGGAGGATTTCCCGTCGTCCATTTGTAGAGATGAAGGGCAGATGGCAAGCTGCCATGTGCACCCTGAACTCTAAGGTCTATGGTCCTGACTCCTCGGGCTTGCCAATTTCGCGCCCGAAGCTCACCAAGTGTCACCGGCAATCAAACAGATACCAGTGATTTACTGCAGATCGAGGGTTATGATCCATGCCATGAACCGGTAATACTATGGAGCTATTTATGTGTCTGTTTGTTCTTCCGGGTGACCTTAACTCTTATTTCCTTGATTCTGCATTGCCACAGCACTGTAGTCTTGACTCTGTCGACATTTCTTCTGCATTCAACTGCAATGCCCTTTAGCCTTAGACATGCCGCTCCTGCCATTCGGCTCGGCCTCATCACTCTTTGAAGTTATCGGCATTCAGGTTTACACGACACCAGGTTCGACTTACTGTGAGTATTAATGTTTTTATTTCTCTGCTCCTTGCATTCTTTCATGGGTTTACGCCAGGGTTTTTCCTGTGCTAACATGGCTAATGTTCTGTACAGGTAGTGCATCGATTCGCCATAAGGAGCAAGGGTTCCTCTATTAGTTGCCTCGCCCATTGTTAGGTAAGTATCGAACACTTATCACAGCCATGTATACAGGGTTTTGTTTAGACAAAGGCTGAGTTTCTTTCATTCCTTTGGCAGGGATACCGGGCAGTAAATCTCGGGTCTGTCCCTTGCACAAGCTCAGGGTCTTCCCTGAAGGCATTTGGTTTCTAGTCTTTGTTAAAATATAGGGTTTGTATCACGGCCGTCTGGTCATTTGCTTTCATTGAACTATTACAAATTTACTGTTCAGTGTTTTTAATATAAATCTATATCGTTACCGAATTCCTATTTTTTTTACTTCAGTTTAGATGGGTAATATGTTTGCCATTCGATTCCGACTTGGATGCCTCCATTAGATGAGTGCAAGCTCTTGCTAGAATGGTTTACCAAATCGGGGTTTTGCCGGCTAGAACTGGCTGAGGGAGCATGTAACCCTGGTTACCATTGCTCTGCCCTCGGCGTCCATTCTTATGGATTATGTTATGAATAGCGAATGTATATTCTTTTTATTCAGCTCTCGCATAGCATCTATATGGTAATATAGGACTGTTATGATGGAATCCGGTTTTGTTAACCCTCTGAGTTTTCCTTACGACTACTGGACCAGGGGTTCTACGTATAACAGCACTGTTTTATTTTATGATATATTTCGCATTTTGTCATGAGATCGGTTAGTTGGATGATCACGCCGGGTTCGTTTTGTGATGTATGTCATAATGTTACATATATACTACAGTATTTAGCAAAGAAAATATAAATAAATTATGTTTCGATTCTCTGTGCACAAAGTTATCTAGGTTCTTTTTCTCAATTCTTGAACATAAATCCAGGGTTTACCACAGTGTTCTTTATTAATGACTTTCTGCTGTCGCTGAAATGATTGAGCTATTTATTTTTGTTTATGTTCTTATTTCGAGTATGGAATGCAAGTTCTTTGGTATGGAATTTTCATATTCTCTCCCTGTCGAATGCATGTTATTCCATACTCTGTCTATAATACGAAAGCTAGTTTCTTTCTTGTTTTCTATTAAAAAGGAACAGTTATTTCAATCTCTGTCTAAAACACAGAAACTAGTTTCTTTCTTGTTTTCTGTTGAAAAGAACAGTTAGATGTCTTTCATCTATTTCTATTTTTCTCTACACAGAATAATACCAGGAATATTTCAGTAGATGTATGCATTATAAGTCGTACCTTCTTCTCTGCAAACCTACTTGTAATGCTTGCCAATCCACCGTTCCGTAGGAAGAATTCTTCTTTGACCTTCCACCCCCAAGCACTTTGATCCAGGTGGATATTGGTGGCCACCTGCCAAGTCCATCTGGACCCCCATCATTGTCTCTTTCAGCATTTTCAGTTTCCTTAATTGTAGCACAACTTACTATTTTTAGCAGTTTTTCGGGTCCTAAACTTCCGGAGCCGTTTTGAGGCCCTAAACGACGTTTTTTGGGAAATCCAGGGGAAACATGGGTTCATGCAAGGGACCGATGTTCCCCGTTCCAACAATGATAGTGCTCGAATAGATCTTTCTAATGAGCTATTGTACCCGTCAAACGGAGATCATATGCTAAAGTTACGACCCCGGGAAGTTGATGTACCAACTTACCCCCAAACGGGGCCCACAGTTTGGCGTTTCATCTCCTAGGGTTAGGTTTTGGAATGTTAAGGGTTTTTTTCATTGTTTCTCAACAATAAATAGGCCTTCGAGCCTCATTGTAACACAGTTCAGAGGCATGTAGCCATCACATCTCTTCTCAGAGATAAGCTACCATCGCCCTAGCTAGTTTATTTCCATTTTCTGATTGTAAGCATGTTTCAGTATTTTCCATTAATGAAATGAAGTATTATTTCCGCTGCATCTCTGTGTTTATGGTTATCTCTGTCCGTATTTATGGTTATCTCTGTAATCTATTGCGTTCCTGTTTAAATCCGGATCACACTTGCAGGTCCTCTCGACTGCAATTACACTGGTCTCGCCAGTAAACGCTATCTGATCCTAACCAGACATAACGTACACAGGAAAATTCCTTTCCTCTTATGCCATCTGATCCTAACCAGACATAGCATGAACATCTTTCCTTTTTTTTTTTCTCTGCCATCTGATCCTAACCAGACTTGGCAGATCCCCCTTTTTCCTCTGGGGTCTCAACTACCTCCTGAAGGTAGTTAGGGTTCCATTGTAACTGATTCCACAGTTACTAACCATGATTAATCATAAGCTCAGTTCAAATAGTACTAACACAATTGTTTTTAATTAACATAAAATTAATAACAGAGTTATATATACTTTTTCAAAGAAAGTCTTTGTTCATAATTACTTTTACTATTTACTAATATTAACTTTTCACGAGGGGTGTTACAA
>APFE030759941.1:163005-177550 GCA_000404065.3 Pinus taeda | reverse complement strand
AAAATAAAATTATAATAAAAAACAATATTCAATATACTAATAAAGTTATAAGTTATTTAATATTAGAAGTATTTAAAGTTAGAAGTTATTTAAAGAATAAGAATATAAAAAAATAGAATTTCGCTTAAATAATTAAGGGATGTTACACTACTCATAACTAGCATCGTTAATGAAAGAACTTTTTATATTTGGACTTATTTGCCTTTATATTCTTTTAATTCTATATTAAAAATATTTTTTAGTATATTAAACCAAATATATATATATATATATATATATAACTTTTTAAGTATATTCAACAAGATACTAGCTTTCATTTTGGGGGGATCGAGGGAGCGGAGAATGCGGCGAACAGAGGGTTAGGGTTTGCAGCCGCGGCAGGCGGAATAGCAGGGCGGGGTGGACGAATCGAGGGCAAGGGCCAGTGCAGGGGAAGCGGAGCGGAACGGAGAAGAGGTTTAACCCTCACGCAGGCGCTGTAGAACCTTAAAACAGCGAGTGCTGAGAGCAAAGATGGAGAATCAGTAGGGGAGGGGAGAGATCCCCTACTTTAAAAATATAGTTGCAGGAGAGGCAAGCGGCAGTGGCATCCAGAATGAGGCTAGGGCAAATAATAAAGAAGCACCGGTGATGGGTAAACTGTGGCAAATGAAGACAGGAGGAAAATGCTTACCAAGGGCAAACAAGAAACCCAGATATGTAATACCCAACAATATGCTGGAGGAATACAACAGCTATATGAAAGACCATGCCCTGATCTGTAAGTTTGTAGGGTATTGGCCTAATGAAAGAGAACTATACAGGTGGATTTATCAAAGATGGAAACCAAAAGGACATAAAGAATTGAAACTGGGAGCAAAGGGATTTTTCACTGCAATATTCGCAAATCTGGAGGATAAAGAGAGGGTTTTTGAGGAACGACCATATTTCATGAACAACGCAGGCCTGTTCATGAAATTCTGGGAAGAAAGATACAATCCTGACAATGAAAAGATGCTGGAAGCCCCGATCTGGGTTAGATTGTTTGGATTACCAGTGGAATTTTGGAACCCTGAAATTCTGGAAGGGATCGGCAACACAATTGGTGCCTTTGTCAAGGTAGCAGATACAACAAAGAGAGGTAAGTATACATCTTATGCAAGGCTATGTGTTTACATGAATATAGCTGAACCTCTCCCGGAACATATAGAATTGGAATACCATGACTCAGTTTGGCAACAACCATTAGACTATGAGCATATCCCTTTCAGGTGCAGAAGGTGCCATGAATACGGCCACTTATTCAGGCAATGCCCTCTAAACAAGGAGGAAGAATACATAAGGAAAAGAGAAGAACAGCATAGGGAAGCAGAGAGAACGGAGGAGACAGATAAAGGATTCCAACAGGTTAACAGAAAAAAGAAACCAAACAGAGAAGGAACAAGAGTGCAGATACAAACAAAATCACCGAACATTGAAAGCCAGAACAAGTTTAAAATCCTCCAGAATAACAATGAAGAAAATGAAGACAATGTGGTTGAGGGTGAAGACCCAGAAAATGAACCCATGGAAAATTTCCAGGAAACAGGAGAAAAAGTGGTAGAACAAGGAGAAACGAGCAAAGAAGAATCAGCCGAAAAAATAGAATTACAAACTAACCATACCCAAATGGAGACGGAGAGTCAGCAGGAAAATGAGGCAGAGGAAGAAAGAATTATGAGACAATTAATCCAGGAATGGAAAAACTTGGATGAAAGATTCATCCCAGATCGACAAAAGCAAATATATAAGGAGGCTTTTCAAAAGTATAAAGAAAGAAACAGGGGGAATATGGATAATCAGGATGCTACAGTAGGAGAACAAGGGAAAGAACAGCTGGGAATAGGCGGGTCTGGCAAAAGCAGCAGGAAAAGAGGAAGAAAAACAATGATTGAAACGATTTAAATAGTTGGCGAAATTTTGATAAACTCAGGTAAAGTAATACTTCTATCTGAGGTATTTTCCTACCCCTCCAAGAGTTTTAAATGATTATTATCAGCTGGAATATTAGGGGGTTGAATAGCAAGGGTAAGCAGAGATATATGAAGGAGAAACTAAAAAAAGACAGACCAAGTATTATGATTCTACAAGAAACAAAAATTACCATGCAACAGATGGAAGGAATAATAAAAAATAGTAAACTCCAATATGAAGTCATGGGACATGATGCAATTGGGTCAGCAGGAGGCATTGCAATACTGTGGAATCCAAATGAAATAATTTTTGAGAGCTGGACCAGTATGTCTAGAATCCTTACAAGTTCAGGAAGAATAGCAGGGACAAAGGAGAAGGTAATAATTTCAGGAGTGTATGGTCCACATACTCCGGGAGATAGAGAAATCCTTTTTAAAAACCTACAAACAACTCGGAAACTTTATCCGGAGACAGCTTGGATAGTAGGAGGCGATTTTAATGCAATCCGGTCCCTAAAAGAAAAAAAGGGAGGCAGAAGGAAAACAGATCAAAGTATGGAATTATTTAATGATATGATAGAAGGTTTGAGACTGGTTGACATATCAACTATCAATGGGATCTACACATGGAATAATAGGAGAGGGGGTAAGAACCAGATAGCCTCCAGATTGGATCGATTTCTAGTATCAGAAACAATAATGAATAGAGATGTATTTATAGAAGCAAAGATCATGCCATCTCTTGGTTCTGACCATTGGCCGATCAGACTGGAAGTGGATATTAAGGCTAATCTCGGCAAAAATCCTTTCAGATTTGAAGCTTTTTGGCTTAGACACCCGGACTTTGTAAGAAAGATGGAGGAATGGTGGAGGCAAAGCATAGCTCAGGGAAGAGGTAAAATGCATACCTTCCAACTCAAACTAAAGGAGCTAAAAGGGAGGATAAAAAAGTGGAATAAGGAAGAATTTGGAAACATTATGGAGGAGAAACAAAAACTGGAAGAAGAGATGGAAGCGTTGCAGCAAAGGATAATAAATGAAGGAAGAACAGAGGAAAGTAGCGGAAAAGAAGGAATAATATTAGGAAAACTGGAAGAGAGGAGAAAGCAGGAAGAAGTTTTATGGAGGCAGAAGTCCAGAATAAAATGGCTCAGGGAAGGGGAAAGGAACACCCGATTTTTTCACCAAGCAATGGTTCACCATCGACAGAGGAACAAAATATTTTCTATCAAAAACGAGGATGGAGAGAGGATTGTTGAACAGGAAGGGATTGAAAAAGTGCTGATGGATTATCACAAAGGAATACTGACTGAATCCCAACTGGACAGATCTGAAGCGATTAGGCAAATCTGTGCGGCCATCCCCAGGATGGTAACTGAAGACCAAATAGAGCCTTAATGAGAGCGGCTAGTCTGGAAGAGGTGGAGGAAGTGGTGATGAGCATGAAGAAAGGAACAACCCCTGGTCCGGACGGCTTTACGGTTGATTTCTATCACGCGGGTTGGCATTTCATGGGAAAGGAAATTCTGGAATTGATAGAAGAATCTCGGATGAACCAAAAGGTATGGCCTGCTCTAAATTCTACTTTTTTCACCTTGATCCCTAAAAATGATAATCAGAGGATGCTAAGGGTTTTAGACCCATTGCCCTCTGCAATGTGATTTACAAAATAATCTCCTCTCTAATGGCTAAAAGGCTGAAACCTCTGTTGGAGAATCTGATATCCCCTGAACAAACTGGCTTCGTGGAAGGACGACAAATTCTAGATGGGTTAGTGGTTACTCAAGAAGTAATCCACTCTATGAAAACTAAGAAACAAAAAGGAATGATGATAAAACTAGATTTGTCGAAAGCTTATGATAGCATTAATTGGCAATACTTAGAAGAAATTCTGGGAAGCTACGGGTTTAGCAATAGATGGATAAAGTGGGTTCTCAGTTGTATATCAACCCCCAATTTCTCAATATTAGTTAATGGAACTCCCTCGAAAACCTTTAAGGCTTCCAAAGGAATAAGACAAGGCGATCCCATATCTCCTTTCCTATTTATTCTTGCTGCTGAAGGCTTGGGTAGGTATCTTAAGCAAGAGAGAATAATTGACAACATCAAAGGGCTAAGGTTGTGGGGTAATGAACTGCCAATAACTCACCAACAATTCGTTGACGACATTATGCTGTTTGGGGAACCAACTGTAAGGGAAGTGAGAAATCTGAAAAAGGCACTAGACTTATTTGCGGAGGCTTCTGGGATGGAAATTAACAAGGAAAAATCCTGCACCTTTATATTCAATACGGTGGAGACAGTTAAAAGAAACCTGACCAGGATGCTAGGTTTCAAGCAAGGGGAACTCCTAACGAAATATTTGGGAAATGTATTGGACTATAACTCTAAGAGATTGAAGAATTGGCAAGGAATCCTAGAGAAATTAAAAAATAGAGTGGCTAACTGGACTTTCAGAACCTTAAATATCGCTGGAAGGATTGTCCTGGTTAAATCAGTTTTACAAGAAATCCCCATATATCCTCTCTCGATTATGGCAGTACCCCAAGGGGTTTGTACCAAGATCAGAGAAATTCTAAGGAAGTTCATTTGGGGAGGTTCGTCCCAACAGAAGAAGTGGGCATTAGTCTCCTGGAAGCATCTGACAAAACGTAAGGAGGAGGGAGGTTTGGGCCTACGAGATCCAGGTAAACTCAATAAAATTCTCGGTGCAAAACTCTGGTGGCGATGGATGAGAGGGGGTAATGACTTATGGAAGCAACTATGGAGACACAAGTACAATATGCCAGATTCTACGGAGGCTATCTACCGTATGCAGGAAACCCCGAAGGGATCGACAATTTGGGAGTTAGCTAGCCAAAATCGAGACATAGTAGGAAAAAATGTTTTCTGGGAAATTAGAGGTGGAGGGGAAGCCAAATTCTGGGATGAGAACTAGCAACAAAGGGAGAAAATGAGCAGCATTCAAAGAATCCAGAACATACAAAACAAAATAGGTGATAACCACATATACGTCAAGGATTATTGGAAAGAAAATGAATCGGATGGGATATGGCGAAAATGGACACCACTGGAGGATTGGGGCATAGAGATAGATCAAGAACAACAGGAGGCTTTTATGAAAGAAGTTGAATCCAGGAAAGTGAAGGCGAGAACAGGGAAGGATATCATTAGATGGGGGAAATCAATGAAGGGATCCTTCACAGTCAAAGAGACATACTATCTGGCAGATCAACAGGAAGTCACTGAAAGAAATCAAGACTGGAAAGGTATTTGGGGTAAAAACTGGTGGTCAAAAATTACCATTTTCGCATGGTTGGTAGCCAAACACAAGATCCTGACATGGGATAACCTTCAAAAGAAAGGCTTCAGTGGGCCTTCGAGATGTTATTTGTGCAACAGAGAAACAGAAACACAAGAACATCTATTAATCAATTGTGGATATGCCAGGAATTTATGGAGGGAAGTAGGGAGGTTATTCCGTAAACCTTAAAAGTATCCGAAAGAAACAAACGAAGTGATTTTCCTGTGGCAGAAAGAGAAATTTAAATGTAAAGTTGTTCGGAGAGCCTGGGATCTCATAGCAGGTTTTGTACTTTGGATGGTGTGGAAAGAAAGAAATCGCAGAATTTTCGAAAACAAAGTAAAGAGTTCGGAAAAAATCTGGAAAAGGGTAGTGAACCTAACTAGAGAAACAATCTTGGTTGAAAAGTGGGATATGGAAGACTGGAAAGCAGATCAGGGTGAGGAGAAAATTATCAAAAATCTAAATCTAAAATATGAAATGGTCCATAATAAACAGTCACAGAGGATTAATGTAAGACATCAGAGCCATGACAAGTTCGCATACCCTAAAGACAATTTTATAAAATTAAACTTCGACGGGGCGTCGAAGGGGAATCCAGGTAATGCTGGATTCGGAGGAATCTTCCGCGATAACTAGGGAAACACCAGGTGGATCTATGCAGAGTGGGGTGGAGAGATGGCAAATAATGAGGCTGAGTTATGGGCGGTTCACCAAGGGCTAAGAATTGCGATTCGCAATGGCTACAGAAATCTGGAGATTGAGGGCTACTCTCAGATGGCAATTGAAATCTTAAAGAAGCTAAACAACGAGAAGAATTGGGAGCAGGTTACCAACATTTGGCGAATGGCTGGGATCATCCAAGAGATCGCGAAACTGTTGAAAGGAGTGGAATACAAGATTTTTAATCATGTAAAAAGGAATGGAAATCGAGCGACAGATTTCCTCGCAAATTGGGGTTGCAAAGGTCGAGATGGCAAGGTCAACAACTAGTGGAGGAAGGTACGACCCAACGGAGAATGGGAGGAGCTGGCCAATATTATCAATAATGACCATGACCAAGCATCGAAGGAAAATAACGAATAGGTTACACACGTGAATCTTAGTATTCGTGCGACAAACAGGTGATATGGATAAACAGGCTCAGGCATTTAATGATTGTCAGACACGGCTTAGGGAAGATATCATAGATCACCATGCGGGAATAAAACCGGAATGTGTGAAAACAGAAAGGAAAAATCAACCTTACAGCAATCCAATCAAAGCTAAGAATCGGCGAAGAGGAAGAAAGGATATGTTAGAGTCCATAAATGGCAATGAAACAAACATGACAGTTGATAGGAAAGGAGAAGGCCGAATTAATAGATGGCAGCGAAAGGATAAGCGGATAGGTAGGAGGAGCGGGGTTGGAAGATTTATAAAGGCATGACAGCAAGGGACTCGGCAGCAGAAGAAATTCATTGAAACCCGCAGAGGGATAGGAGGAGCAGAGATGGCGAGCAGTTCCAGAGAGAAGCTAAACCGATTCCCGACGAAGTATACTATGGAGACCAGGAAGCGAGCCAGGATTGTCGAAGAAATGGAGGCTGAGCGCAGCAGAGAAAGAGATAGGAAAGGCAAAGAGGTTATGAAAGAGGACAAAGTGGAAGAGATATACGAGATCTTCGACGACTCTGAGGAGGATGCAGATAGGCAAACAGCTGGTGGGCGAAATAGAAGTGAGGACGAATGGGAGCAGCAGCAAATCGGTGATGATCAGCGGAGCCGGCGAGGAGGAAGGGTTAAGCACAGAGGTCGTCAGCGGGAAATCAGGCAAGCGGAAAGCGAGCCGGAACCGAGCAATTGGAGAGGTAGCGGAGCGAACAGAGCCCGAGGAGCAAGGGGAGGAAGATGCGAACAGAGGAGGAGACCAGGAAGAAGGATGAGATAGACGATGGAGAAGAAAGTCCAGCAAGATGAGAGGGCTTATACTCAGAATACATGCCCCAGAATTAGGAGAATTATTCAGAATATGGAGGAGGAAGCCATTCAAGATCAGTCAGATTCTGAGATGGAATACTGGGAATTTCTTATCCATGACCCTGGTAACACTAGAGGCAGAATGTCAATGTTTAAACAGTCCCTCCATGTCTACTGGGTAATGAAGAGGTTATTGGCTAAGGCCCTGGAGAAAGCAGCAACTGAGATGGCAGAATTGGCGCAGGGAGTCCCAAATTTGAGGAGGGAGCTTCGTATTATTCAGATCACCTTGGAGATGCAGGAGAAAAAGCTGGACAAGATTCAGCAGATGATAAAAGAAGGCCAGCAGCATGGCAACAAGGAGACTACCCAGCGTCCAGAGGCAGCAGCTGAGTAATTTTAGTTATGTTTTACTTTTGATGAATATGCATAATATAGATAAGGTAGGCAAGGTTCAAAGTTTAGTGATAGATAGCAGTTATATGCATGCCAGTAGAATCATAAACTTGAAAGACTGTTTAGTGTATTTAGCCTGGATAAACAAACTTTGGTCCTTTTATTTTTGGTCGGGGGTTAAGAACTTCAGGTGGCTGAAACACTCGGTTTCGCCAAGAGGGCGAGTGGAAGGAAACACCCATTTTGATGTACCTTTTTGATTTGAAGAAATAGAAAGAAAAGAGTAACACCTTAGCCTACAAAAAAAAAAGATACTAGCTTTCATTTTAAAAAATTAAATTGAAGTATGATTTGGAATTTTTATTTCTAAAATTTGGTAAGAATTTATTGGAATCACAAGTTTGATGAGTAACCCATGTACAATAGAAGTGTCCTAGGGGTTGTTCAAAGTACTGAATCCATAAAATCCATATATACAATGAAAAAAGTAGTTTAAATAATACAAATCAAGATTTCACCACAATTTTTTTGCCAAATTCCAACACCAAAAACTCCAAAAAATCTAACTAACCACAACTCTTTTATTTTTTATTTTTGATCAAGTAAGAGTAGACCTTATATTAAACTTAACCAAGTACATATTTTACAAAGTGCCACACCTAGTCTGTGAGAATTTAACAGTCCACGAAGCAAGCCAATCTAAACCCATCACCCAAAACCGAGAACAACCAGAGAAGACCTTCCTAGTAGTCATCTAGTAGACCATGAGAGCTGCTACACAAATAAACCTAAACGAACTTGGAAGGCAAGTTCTAGAATCGTCATAGGACCTTAAGCCAATCAAAACCAAACTAATCAGACCCGAAGAAGTTGAAAACAAAATAATCTGAAATAATTTTTGGATCCGCCAAAAGTGCACAAACTATCCCCACCCTAGATCCAGAAACTGAGATCCAACGGTCATCAATAATATCGGAAGGACAAGAAGCGTGAGAGTTAGTTGCCTGATAAAGGCAGTTTTCTCTCTCCTTTCCCCACAATGTGTCACACAAAGAATGGAATCAAAGCCAAACATGGAAAAACCGGAAACCATGTGGCCTCCATCCGATATACTGCTAGTGGTTTTGGAGTGGTAGACACGCAGGAAAACCTACATTCCTTTTTTCCACATTTAATCCCACGATTTCTTACTATGGTCAGTCCTAGAGCAAATCCCATTGCAACACTAGTCGAACAAAAAACTGACAAATGAACCCGAAAGAAATTAAAAGATTTTTCTAGGTCCAGACAAAACAAACCAACAATCAACACCGTTGATCCAAAACCTAAGATCCAACGGTCATCGGGAATATCGTAAGGACAAGAAGCACAAGATTTAATTACTTGATGAGGGTGGTTTTCTCTCCCCTCGCCCCGTGACGTGTCACTGAAAGAGTGGAATCAGAGATCACCATGGAAAAATCATAAATTGTTCAAACCTTGCTTGATATACCGCTTGTGGTTTTGGTGTGTTTGACTCACGAGAAGACCGACAATTCCCTTTGCCATGTGTCGTTCCTTGATTCCATCCAACAAGCTTTCCATGAGCCAATCCCGCTCCCCTAGAATCTTCGTCAGCCACCACCTTTGCCCAATGACGTTGGCTACTCTATCCTATGACGTTGTCCAAGTCACGCCTTGCATCATTAAATCATGAGGCACCCACACTATAGAATTCATCACCCTCCCTCTAGTCTTCAAGATCTCTATGTTCTAGCCTGTTGTTCCATAGGTCCATATCCTGGATAGATTGACAAAGACAATACCCCTACAGTTTACGTGGGGGAAGTGAATCCCAAGCATATCTAGAACCCCTGTCCCTATTTGTGACTCCCTCATTCACCAGATGATCCACTAACATGTTAGCCTTCCTTTTCACATGAACAAACTAATGGTTTTAAGGGTTTGCAGGTGAGATTGGATATGGTAAAAAACCTGTAGGAGCTTCCATTGTTTCGACACTTTATCTGGATACGTTCCATTGTAATTTTCTTAGCCGCTCTAATATTTAATTCTGAATCTACTTCAATTATGACATTGTGTGAGCTTGAAAGCACCAGGAGTTCCAAGCATTGCTCGAGTGCCATGAGCTCCGCCATGTTGTTTGTGGCCTTCCCCAAGTGACGATGGAAGATCATTTTAATTTGACCCTATTCGTCTCTTATGGCACCCCTGAAGACCACTAATCGTGGGTTACCCTTGGATGCTCCATCAATATTCACTTTTAAGAAACCATTGGAGGAGGTTTCCATATGGAGGTACACTTATTTGTGAGGCTTCCTGTCTTCATAATTCCTAAAGGAACGATACTCTGGAGACCCAAGTGAAGTAAAATTCTCATCTCACGAGGCAGGGGAGGATCTTTAGGGAGAGCTTTCAACAAGACTCTTACTATGTCTTTGATCTGCCTTAGAACTTTCTCCATTATATGTTGAGGCCTGCTTGTTTTGTTTTTGAAGATACGATTTTTGCGTTCTTTCCACACATTCCAGATGACAAAACCTGGAACCAGAATCCAGGCTTTATTCATGATCTCATTCCCTTAGAAATTCTTTCTCCAGTTCTTTTAGCGTGTTGGATATGCTTAACATGTCCCTATTAGTTTGTTTCAAAATAGCAGCCACCCAGTCCCACACTATTGATGTGAAACGACATAGGTTTAGAAGGTGTTCACTCATCTCCTCATGAGTGCCACAAAGGTAACACCTGGAAGGGCCAATGAAGCCTTTCCTAAGGAGATTTTCCCAAGTTAAGATATTCTTTTGATGCAGTAGCCAAATGAAGAGCTTTATTTTCATCCAATGCTGACTTTGCCAAAGTTTCTTCTAGATCTAATCAGGATTCATAAAGTTAAATCCTGTGACTTCCTGTTTGGTCTCTTTGAGGTTAAATTTGCCTTTAGTATTCTTTCCCCATCTTAATTGATCGACGAGGATGAGACAAGAATCCTTCTGTGCTTGAGCTCTTAGGTGAGGGCTTCTGCTTCAGTTTTCAGTTGGTTTTTGTCACTATATCCTAGCTCCTTCCATTCCCTTCTTTTTCCATTGCTTCTTCCCTGATTTTAGAAGTCCTTTACCAGAACCATACCCTTGCTGTCAGTCTCAGTTTTGAGATTTGAAAATTCATCCTTATATAGATTGAGATCCTATTTCCAGTTGTCCTCCCAAAAATGAGCAAGATCCCCTAGCCGAATTTCCCAAAAACAATGTTGATGTACAATGTTTTTATTCTCCAAGGCAAGGTTCCAAATATGAGAGCCCATGATATGCCCTAACATTCTAATATGATCCTTTTCCTGCTAGTGCTTGGAATATTTTTGCTTCCAAAGCATAGCCCAAGGGGCATTTGGTTCCTTGATCCATCTCCACCAAAGCTTGGCTCCTGAGACTTTGCTGACAGTCTCAGGATCATGAAGTCCCAAACCACCATGGCTTTTCGGTTTACAAATTTTGTCCTAGGTGACTAAAGCCCACTTCTTTTTCTCTTCCCCTTTGCCCCACATAAAATCCCTTTGAATGTTTCTTATTAGTTGCTTAATACCTTGAGGAGCAGGAAGAGCTGAAAACATAAAAATGGGAATGCCCTGCAGGACTGCCTATGTGAGCATAAGGCATCTTGCCAGATTCAGGGATCTGCATGTCCATTTTTTGATCTTGTCTTGAAGTTTATTTAAAATGGGCTCCCACACTCTCTTGCTTAGTGGTTTTTCAGTAAGAGGAATACCAAGATATTTGGAAGCTAGTTGTTCTCTTTGAAATCCAAGAATTCTAGTAATATTTCTCTGAATAGCAATATGAGTATTAAAGAAAAAACTTTGGACCTGTTAAGACTTACCTCAGTGCCTGCAGCCATACTAGAGTCAATTAGGATATCTTTTATTGTTCTAGCCTCCCTAACAGTGGGTATGCCTACAACATAGTATCATCTAGAAATTGTTGATGAGTGTTGGCCTCTCCATCTATAGTAAGTTTGATACCCTGAATTATCCCTTCAGCCTTTGCCCTCTTAATTGCTCTACCTAGCCCTTCCTTCATGAGGACGAAGAGGAATAGTGAAAGTGGATCTCCTTGTCTGAGCCCTCTGGAGGGAGTGAAGGTCCTTGAGGGAGCTCCATTAGGTAGTATGGAAAAATTGGTTGAGGTAACTGATGCCATGACCCCTCTTATCTAGTTCTGATCAAAACCATAGGCTTTTAGAATTACTCTTATCTAAGCCCAGCTTAATTTGTCATAGGATTTCGCGAGGTCCAACTGAATGATAATGTCAGCATGTTTGTTATTTTTGAGAGAGTGTACGACCTCATGAGCTTGGATGATATTGTCGAGGATTTGCCTTCCCTCCACATAGCCTGTTTGCTCCTCCGAAATGAGAGAGGGAAGAAGTGGTTTGAGTCGATTGGCTACTACTTTGGAGATAATTTTGTACACCAAATTACATAAGGCTACGCGTCTAAAACCATTCGGTGTCATGGAATTTTCCTGCTTTGGAATCAGAGCTATGAAAGATGCATTCAGAGCCTTTAGTACCTTTTCGGATCATCTTGAGTCTTCCACCACTTTGAGGATATCATTTTTGACAATATCCCAATAGGCCTTGAAGAAGTCTACATTGAATCCATCCCTGCATGGTGCTTTTCCACTCTACATTTCATTAATCACTTCACTGACCTCCTCTTCCAAAACTGGCCTGTTGAGATTGTGGTTGTACTCTCTGGTAACCAGCTTAGGGATATATTGAGTGAAATGTTCAATGAACCTAGATCTATCCTCCGAAGGCTCCTTTGCAATATTGCAGAAGTGTTGAACAAGGACCAATTCTATATCACTGTGAGAAACTAGGTAAATGCCTTGAAAATCTGATCTTTGTGATTTTGTTGTGTGCGCTGTGAGCTATGGTGGTTTTGTGAAAGAATTTTGTGTTTCTTTCTCCCTCTTTGATCCATTGTATTCTTGATTTTTGCCTCCAAAAGGTTTCTTCTTGTAAGCATCGATTCTCCCATTCTTCTTGCAAAGAGTTAGCTCATTTTTACCTCTCTTCGGTGAAGCCCTCTGTGATGATGATTTGATTGATCTCCTAGAGCTTCAGTTCAGTTTCTCTCTTGGATTTGAAAATATCTCCAAATTCATTTTTGTTCCAAACTTTTAGATGGGATTTTATATGTTTAAGTTTCTACTAGAGCATGTACATTTTTGAACCCTGAATATCCAACTCCTCTCTCCACCATGTCTCAACGTTATTAGTGATATTAGGAAGTGAGAGCCAGGCATTTTCAAACTTGAAAGGTCTATTTCTCAGAGTACCCATAAAGGTGGCTTCCAACTGTACAGGCCAATGATCAGATCCTCCAAACGACAGAATGGAGGCTGTCATGGCAGGTCCTGAGAGAAAGAGGTCCTTTGAAATCATGAATCTGTCAAGTTTCGAAGCAACTTGATGGGCCCCTCCCTTTTAGTTGTTCCAGGTGAAGGCTCCATTTATTGTTTTCGTATCCACCATTGTCATGTTCCTAATGAAGTTCTGGTAGGCCATAGAGTCTCTACCTAGCTATCTAGTGCCTCCTTTTTTTTCCAAAAGAGATCTTATCATATTGAAATCTCCTGTAACAATCTACGGTAGAGTGGAATCTCTCTCTCTAAGTTCCTCCAAGGAAGTGAGAAGCTTGAGCTTATCTGCTAGCTTTTGAGGTCCATAAACATTTGTAATCATGTATATCTCCTTGTCCCCTACAAGTTGACATATCAGGGAGAGGTAGTTCATGGTTGCTTCAGCATTCAGACTTCTCAATTTTTTGGGTCCCACAAAGTAAGAATCCCCCCCCGCCGAGCGATCTGCCTTGACCTCTAAATACTCATATTTTCATAACTACTTATTATGAATATCTATTATCTTTTCCATCGAACATTGTGTTACTTGAATGAAACCATGTCTGGTTTTTCTTCTTTCATTCTGTTACTAAGATTTCTTTGTTTCCTTTTATGACCTATTCCTCTAATATTCCACATTGTGAACTTCATTAAGAAAGACTAGTAAAGGAATAACTGGTGAGATATTTCATCTTACCTGTGTTGATTAACAGTTTTCCACATTCGTTCAACAGTTCATTCTACCTCTTTCTTCCTCTTCTCCTACTGAGCTCTTTGGAGATTGTGCCTAAGGATTCTCCATCATCTTGACCCCACTTGGCTCTTGGATTTCATGATTTCTTTTGACTCCCGCTTCCCGCACTTGTGACCTCCAGAGAAAGAGCTGTTGTACTCTATCATAGTCCTCTTTTGGCAGGGATTCCACACCTATTATTTTTCCTTATTCAAGAAATTTCTCTAGATCTAGATTTTCCCTATCCAGAATCTCCTGTAATTCATGGTCATCTATTCCTGCTTCACTTGGAGTCATCTCCTGGTCCCTATTGATCTCCATTAGGCTTGGTGGATCATCCTTTTGTTGGTTGTTTACCGCGATATACTCCATATCAACTACCCTATCTAGTTCTTTTGTTACATTCTCCATGTTCTGGATTGTCTCCTTGTTCCCCTCTTCTTCCTCTAGGATCTTGAAGCTATTTTGTCTTGTGTGTTTGTCCTCATTTGCTTCTTGTGTAGACACTTTCCTCCTTTTCCTTTACTCCCAACCTTGGTGAAACCCTTGTGGTCTCTCTCGCTAGTGGGTTTTTGATTATCTTCCATGTTGATAGTAGGGCAGTCTCTATATAGACGCCCATGTTCATGGCATTTGCAACATCTGAATGGTATGTGCTCATAGTCCACTGTCTGCACCCATTCTGTTGGGTTGTGTTATATTCTTTCCACGACTAACCTATGTAGTGAACCGGGGGGTTAGACCTTCGTTGCGTCGATTGCGCAGCGGGGGGGTCACAGGGGAGGCGGCAGCCGCCCCTGTCCGGGGGGTTTGAGGGGTT
>APFE030759941.1:140328-151484 GCA_000404065.3 Pinus taeda | reverse complement strand
CGGGTAGCCCCCCTCTACGGGGTTCGGGGCAGCGCCCCAAGAAATTTTTTTTTGGACCCTATATTATGTTGGGCGAACATACCTATGGTTTTTCGATCCATGGTTTTGGACGCGATGGTTTTTTGGTCCATGGTATTGGATGCTTCGACATGTATAAATATGTATTGTAACATTGAAAGGAATATAATGAAAAATCAAGCTGGTAGTCTCAGTTTTGAGATCCAGTAGGAAATCTCTATGTATATGTGTTTTATGTGTTATGCTCTCGCATTTTTATTTTTCCTGTGATTTAGAATTCGTATGCAGGTAATTTTTGTACGGGGTTAAAACCTACACATTCTTCATCGTATACTTCTAAAATGATTTCTTCTGACAGGGCTCTAGATAGATCCATTTCCACACATATTCGGACAAAGGAGGTGTATCTCCCTCTTAGAGTTTCCTCTAAGATTTTCAAAAAATGTCCCAGCTTGTTCCCTATAGTTTTCAAAGATTTTGGGAACCAATAATCCACAGGAAGGGAGTACAGTCTAATCCAAACCAGTATTGAAGTGAATGTTTCACATTTCGGGACAAAGTTCATCATCCATGGCCGCATGTAGAGTCCTGCCGCAACATAGAAATATGGCCCCCTTTCAAACACTCTGTCTTTGTCTTCCAGGTTTGCAAACACTACAGTGAAGAAACCCTTAGAACCCAGATGCAAATGTATTTCCCCCTCTAGCTTCCAGTGGCTCCTTATCCAGACATGTAAATCCCTTTCCGTCAGCCATAGCCCCATGAACTTGCATATGATTTCATGCTTCATCATATGATCTCTATGAGCTTATATCGTTGGGTAGCTCAATACGACTCGAGGAATAATGCCTAACTTGGGCTTGCAAACTCCCATAGTTTTCCTGGAAGCCGGTGTTTCACTACTGCCTCCACTCTCTTTTTCTTTTCTCATTTCCTGTTGATCCCCTTCCTGATCTTGCTCTCCGCTTCTCCCAGATGTCCCCTGACTTCTGGGTTTTGAGATCTTGTCCATTGGTTTTTTGAAATGTTTCTTTCCCACGTTTTAACTTCCTCCTGTGATTGCCTAGTTGTAGGAGGGAGCAACACTCCCTTGTGGAGGTTTGCCGTTACACCAAAAACTGCAGGTGTTGGTAAACATTACAAACTAGTAACTGGAATCCCCTGGGTGGACATTACGGATTCTATATAGGTGTGGTGATTTTTCCAACACCCCGCTCAAATGCAACTTGGGGGAATCAAACCTAGGTCCAAGATTTGATACCATGTGGAGGTTTGTCGTTACATCAAAACTCGCAGGTGTTGGTAAACGTTATAAACCAGTAACTAGGATCCCCAGGGTGGAAATTACAGATTCTATAGAGGTGCGGTGATTTTTACAACACCCCCCTCAAATGCAACTCAGGGGAATTGAACCTCGGTCCAAGCCCTGATACCATGTGGAGGTTTTTCGTTACACCAAAACCCGCTGGTGTTGGTAAACGTTACAATCCAGTAACTAGGATCCCCAGGGTGGAAATTACGGATTCCATGTTGGAGGTACTACACACCTACATGCGGACACTTAGTTAGAGCATGGGACTACATGCAAGATTCCTTCTGCATGATATAATCCCTAATTTTCTCCTTCTTTAACTCCGCAACTGGCTAGTTCTTCTACATGATTTACTCCTCCTTTCACTCTGCAACTAGCTAGTTCTCTCCACAATTTGTTGTAGGTGTTGAGTCATCTCATTGATCATCACTGTGGTGCATTACCTTGGGATCTTCACCCAGTAATGCTATATCGTGAGCATTGTAACCTATTTTCTAATGAATCATTCTTTTGTTCTTTCGATTTTCTTTTAGTGTTTTGTCTCTGCAAAGCTGTGTTTTCAACCTTTACTAGCTAGATTCATCTGTGCAGGTTTTCTAGCACATTTACATGGTATCAGAGCTTGGACCCAGGTTCGATTCCCCTGAGTTGTGTTTGAAGGCGGTGTTGGAAAAATCACCGCACCTCTATAGAATCTGTAATTTCCATCCTGGGGATCCTAGTTACTGGTTTGTAATGTTTACTAACACCTGCAGGTTTTGGTGTAACAACAAACCTCCACATGGTATTAGAGCTTGGACCCAGGTTCGATTCCCTTGATTTGCGTTTGAGGAGGGATGTTGGAAGAATCATCGCACCTCAATGGAATCTGTAATTTCCACCTTGGGGATCCTAGTTACTGGGTTGTAACGTTTACCAATACCTGTTGGTTTTGGTGTAACGGCAAACCTTCACATGTTGGAAGAATCAACACACCTCTATGGAATCCTTAATTTCCACCCTGGGGATCCTAGTTACTGGGTTGTAATGTTTACGAATCTGTTACATGAAAAATTGTCACCATTACTTTCTGTAATCAATATGAGTCTATCACCACTCATGCATACCTCCTTTGCAAGTCTTAAACCTCAGCTCTGCATATCAAGCTTTGAAAATGAGAGAAAGACCTTATAAATCTCAAAAACTCTGGTTTCGCACTTTCTCTTAGCATTACCTACGGTGCCGCACCTACTAGTCATCTCCCCTGCGCACCTGATCGCTTTGTATCTACATTTATGGGTGTGAACCCCTGCAAAAGTTAAAAAGGCACAAGTTTATTCTTAAAAACTCACTTTGAGTCAATTCTTGAAGCTTCTAGAGGGAATCTTGCGCTGGCAAGTTCGCTCCTTGAGGGTGCATGCATCCCATTCCTTAAGGAGCTAACCCTTTGATGTGAGGAGCTTATCCCCTTGAAGAAGGACTCTATCCCTTCAATGGTGGACCTGTAACCTAATTCCCTTGCACTAAAATATTCAGCTTTCAACCTCCCAAGTAACCAGCCCAAAGCTTCAACACCTATGGGTTTTCATGTAACGACAAACCTTCACTACCTGTGGGTTTTGGTGTAACGACAAAGCTCCACATGTTGGAAGAATGACCGCACCTCTATGCACCCTGGGCGTCAGGACCTACTGTTCCACCCGATGTGTCACCATGTTCGATGATGGACGAGCGATTGGAAAAGTGCGAAGTATGAAGCTATGCGGTCTAAACGTGCAAGGTAACGAGTGATAATGTGCGTAGGAGGATGGAGCGAGTCATGTTTATAGCGTGGGTAGTATGGATGGATTACACACATGACTGACCTATACTTGCGATGTTAGAACGAAGGCCAATGGATGGTTGGAGGGCATTTGCGATGGAGTATAGGTCATGGGCAGGTCGGCTGGGTAGCCAAGACCTTGCCCAATGCATGGTATAATTTAGCAAGGCATGGAGGCATTTGAGGCAAGCAACTTCAATCATCATCCAACAAAGGAGAAGTGCGCAAGACTAGCTGTGGTCGTAGCAAATAAAGGAGAAAGGCACAGATTGGTAATGCGCTCGTTCTTGGGCGAGGCCACACGAAAGTGGCACGCTATCTTGGTTATTTGGTGAGGGCGCGGGTAGGCATGCACGACGGGCGGCCGGTGAGGGTGTTCATGCAGGCGTACGGGATGGGAAACCTAAGTACGGCGTGCACGACGGGCGACCCAAGTAAGGCGTCGACTGAACGACCAACCAAAGTGTTGAATGGGCGACCCGGGTAGGGCACTCCGTGCACGAAGGTGAGTTGGTTGACATGGTGAGGGGGTGCGGACGGGTGACCCAGGTAGGGCGCGCCATGCACGACGAAACGGTGGAAACAACAAAGTGTTGAGATTGTGAATGGAGGTGTGACTCATGCGGAGGCGCCCGTGTGTGGCAACTTGGTTACGACGAGGCGCGCCCAAGTTGGGAAAACAACACGATAGTGCGACGAGGTGAATGAAGGGTTGGTGAGTCATGCGGCGACCGTGCGAAGGCACCAACGAGCTGGGGAACTGAGTTTGCTGAAGTTTGAAAATTGGCTAAGTGTAAATTTGGGGTTTGCAAAGATTTAACTTGTACTTGTAAAAGAAGATTATATATATTGACTCGGGGAGACTCATATTGCAGGGAGTTGCCCCTCCCTTTATACTATTGTGCATTTCTCTTGTATAATGTTGTTTATGTGAATGTTATGGGCTTTCACTGTATAAAGGATAAAAATAATACTTGGTAACAAAAAAATAAACTAAGTATGGAATGTTAGGCGTAGTCTACAATCGTAAGTATTGGTGAAAAGAAAACGGTTGGTAGTGTCGCACCTCACCACAAGCAGTTGAAAGATTACCGCAGGTGTAGGGGCATGACAGGTGGTATCATAGCTAGTGCTGGAGAGCTAGTGTTGGTGTTGAAGCATTGAAGGTTATACACACCTGCACTTCGTGACAGGTGGTATTAGAGCTAGTCCAGGTTTTGCAAGAAACTTCGTGAACTGAATCAAGGAGCTGATTCTACGAAGACCGGAGACTTGGAAGAAAGTTCAAGTTTTGCAAGTGACAGGTGGAATATCAGGGTGATTCAGGTGAATGGTGAAACAGGTTTAGCATGGGTGAAGCTTATTGCTTATGCCAAGCTGAACGACAGGGCATGGCAGGTTTGGGAGAATGCGAAGGGAAGCTACTTCTTACCTTATACAGGTTGAAGCGGATGAAAGAAGAGAACCCTTGGATTCAAAAGGAACTTGAAGTCTTGGAAAGGAATGTCGAAGATGAACTTCTTCAAATTGGTTGGAAAATGGAGCAAGATGAAGTTGCAGATCGTGCTCACAAGGAAGAGGAAGCTGTGATGATTGAGGATGTTGCAGATGTGACAACGATGGAGGATGAACTTGAGATTGATCAAGTTGGACCAGAATCGTGCAGTTTGCAGACATGGATGGATGAGGATACTCACATGGAGGAGCCTCACGATGATGATGTAAGTAATATTGATACTTGTGTTTCATTTGAGCATTTGGTAGATGGAGCGTATGCAGGGAAGGGCAAAATCAGTTTGCGATGCAAAAGAACATCTTACCATGGATGTCTATGATGAGACCTTGTATGGAGAAGCAGGGATTGTTGACTATTGTAGGACTTGTTGGGGATGTTTGTGACCTTATGGTATAAGGTACAAAGGCCCATGACAAGGGAGGAACATGATGATCGTTGCGAAGGATTGGTCATGCTTTAGCCACATGGAGGATTGGCTAAGTGCCCGGCATGACTCATGGACAGATTGGAGGAGGGCACACACTTGAGGTATGATGATACTTGGGTGGACTTCTCAGGGCCGAGACTGAGAGATAGTCTTGGTGGAACCTTTAGTGGGGGAGCTATGATGGAAGAGACTCATGTGATGATGATATGGTTGGGTGACCGAGTTCACTAGACCAAAGATTGCAGACTTGGATGAGGATGACCGATTGTTGTGATGGGTCTACTTGTTTGGACTACATGGGAAACTTAGTCATGGACATCAAGTTCAAGACATGAAGCATGGTAGTGTTATGCAGGGACATTATGTAGGAGCACTTGTAGAGGTGTCACTTATGGGCATCCAATGAGGAGTTCCAAGGCAGGGATGTTGTGCAGGTGGATTTGCTAGTGTGACATGGAGATGTTTTACTTATGAGCCAATGGAGAGGTTGTACACTCTTGTATAACAAGGCCATGGACTTGGATGGATTTGTGAGTAGACTATGGAGCATTCCTACTACATGGAGAGCTGAGGCATCTTGCAGAGACCTTTGGGCCAAGACTTGTATGCTTGTTGAGATGGTGGTTGGAGATGACTCATGGAGCTCATGATGACATGAGGTTGTGACTTTGGGGACTTCATATATGGTGGACTTGGAGGATCTGATGCATTAAGGAGCTGAGGTCAGAGACTTTGATGCAGGATGGGGTGCATACTTTCAAGTACATGTATGGGAATGGCTTGAAAGAGTGACTTGATGTGGAGGATCGATATGAGACACTTTGGAGTGATGGAGTTACGACGATGATGATGCCTTGGTGGAAACACTTTGGCATGGGTTGAGCCGAGACTTAACCACTTTTGACACATGGGAGCTGATTGATCTATGATCAGGGGTAGCACATTGATAGATGAGACGGGTGTGTACTTGTTTCTATGGAATACTTGAGGGATGGAACATTGCAGATAGGATGGAGGTTTGCTTCATGGACCTGGATGTAGCATGTCGAGAGTCGGATTTTGATGAGATGATCTCTTCATATTGAGGAGATACAAAGATGGATGATGATGTTGGGGTAGATGTGGCTGATTTCATGCAGCACATTAGTACCAGACATCATGGATAGCACGTTACAGATGAGATGAGGGCTACTTCATGGACATGAGCATGGCTTACACTTGTATGGAGATGGATTCTTGATCGAGTTGAGGATGTGACAGGATGTTCAGAGAAACAAGTGGTGATGGCATGAGGATGTACATTCTCATGGTTTGTGTGTGATTGTTGGATTAGCTACCCAACTAGTTCAAACATGGGATTGCAGTGTGTACAGAGATGTGTTAGCATTTGTTGGAGTATCATGGCAGCAGTTCACATGATGACGACACATGATGAGGTCGGCACGATATGTTGCAAGAAACATGTAGCTTGAGAAGGAAGGGCCAACCTTCCATGATGGGGAGTAGCATGTGGAAATTGTGACGAGATGGTCAATGGTCATGGATTGAGATGATTTCCGATGTATAACATATCGATGAGGTATAGACCTTGGTATGGTGATCTTGGTGACAAGTGGTTACCATGACGAGACATGATGGAGATGGTGGTTCTACATATGTTGCAGAGATGTTTGTAGTATGTGGAGGAGTTGACATCATGGGTGAGATAGTTGTTGATGATATTGGCGGATGGCTACCAGGATGGTATGTTGTTAAGGACGACAATGATTTCAGGTGGAGGAGGATGTAAGGACCTACAGTTCCACCCGATGTGCGACCGTGTTTGACGATGGATGAGCGGTTGGAAAAGTGCGAAGTATGAAGCTCTGTGGTCTAAACGTGCAAGGTAACGAGTGATAATGTGCATAGAGGATGGAGCAAGTCATGTTTATAGCATGGGGAGTGTGGATGGATTACCCCCATCGCTGACCTATACTTGTGTTGTTAGAACGAAGGCCGACGGATGGTTAGAGGGCATTTGTGATGGAGTATAGGGTGTGGGTAGGTCGGCTGGGTAGCCAAGACCTCGCCCAATGCATGGTATAAGTTAGCAAGGCATGGAGGCATTTGAGGCAAGCAACTTCGCTCATCATCCAACAAAGGAGAAGTGCACAAGACTAGGTGTAGTCGCAGCAAATAAAGGAGAAATGCGCAGATTGGTAATGCACCCATTCCAGGGCAAGGCCACACGGAAGTGGCATGCTATCTTGGTTATTGGGTGAGGGCGCGGGTAGGCGTGCATGATGGGTGGCCAGTGAGGGCATCCGTGCAGGTGTGCACAACAGGCAGCCCAAGTAGGGCGTCCGCTGAACGACCAACCAAAGTGTTGAATGGGCGACATGGGTAGGGCACGTCGTGCGCGGAGGTGAGTCGGTTGACATGGTGAGGGCATGCGGATGGGCGACCGGGGTAGGGTGCACCATGCGCGACGAACGGTGGAAATGGTGAATTGTTGAGATTATGAATGGAGGTGTGACTCGTGCGGAGGCGCCCATGTGTGGTGACTTGGTTACGATGAGGTGCACCCAAGTTGGGCAAAAAAATGATCATGCGACGAGGTGAACGAAGGGTTGGTGAGTCATGTGGTGACCGTGCGAAGGTGCCGACGAGCTGGGCAACCGAGTTTGCCAAAGTTTGAAAATTGGCTAAGTGTAAATTTGGGGTTTCTCGAGATTTAACTTGTACTTGTAAAAGAAGATTATATATATTGACTCAGGTAGACTCATATTGCAGGGATTTGCCCCTCCCTTTATACTGTTGTGCATTTCTCTTGTATAATGTTGTTTAAGTGAATGTTATGGGCTTTCACTATATAAATGATAAAAAGAATACTTGGTAACAAAAAATAAAATAAGTATGGAATGTTAGGCGTAGTTTACAATCGTAAGTATTAGTGAAAAGAAAACGGTTGGTAGTGTCGCACCTCGCTATAAGCGATTGAAAGACTACCGCAGGTTTAGGGGCATGACACTGGGGATCCTAGTTACTAGGTTGTAATGTTTACCAACACCTGCGGGTTTTGGTGTAATGACAAACCTCCACATGGTATCAGAGCTTGGACCTAGGTTCAATTCCCCCGAGTTGCGTTTGAGGGGGTGTTGAAAAATCACCACACCTCTATAGAATCCATAATTTCCACCTTGGGGATCCTAGTTATTGGTTTGTAACGTTTACCAACACCTGCGGGTTTTGGTGTAACAGCAAACCTCCACATGGTATCAGAGCTTGGACCCAAGCTTGATTCCGTCGAGTTGCGTTTGAGGAGAGGTGTTGGAAGAATCACCACACCTCTATGGAATCTGTAATTTCCACCTTGGGGATCCTAGTTACTGGGTTGTAATGCTTACCAACATCTATGGGTTTTGGTGTAATGGCAAGCCTCCACATCCCCCGTGCACTCCTCGCCATGATACCCTGAATCCAAAACCTACCTTCAACTCCAACCCTAGTGTGCAACATCCAACTAACCACGACTCTTTTTAAAATTATAATGTAAAACTATTATTTATTGATTAAAAAATTATTTCGAAAGAAAAACAAAGTTCGAATTTGAAAATAAAGAACAAACCAAAATCACAATAGTATTCAAATTGTTAATATTTGCTCTTACACCAAAATTTTACAATCTTTATATACATGCATGCTGGCGAAATCCCTCGAACAAAAACCACTTCACTTATGGGATTCTTGTTATTTTTTACGTATCTAATTTTCTAAACGTAACATTGAAAAATACTTTCAGTAATCTCATACCAACCACACCAAAAAAATCATTCATTACTCCTATGTAATTTATAGTTTCGGTTCTCTATTAAACACATAATTCTACAATACAGAAAAAGGATCTTTACATTTTCGGACCATTCTAAACTAACCGATCATAGCTTCCAATAATTTTCAAACAAACAGACTACAAACTATAAAGCGATTCTTGTCGTGTGATTACTGTCTGCCTATGTTGATGTTGAGATTGCCAAAGGCAGCATCAGCCTCTTGATTAGCCATGTTTCGGAACGAAATATGGGTGACGGGATGACACGAAAAATCTCAATTAGGCCAAGAGTTTGTGCCCAGGTAGGGCTTAGCGAGGCCTGGTTGAGAATAATGTATGGATAACTTGTTACACAAGAGTATTAATTACTCGGATATTGATGACAATTTTTTTCAGATCTTCATTATATATAACAAGGGAGGCTGCGTAGCGGCTAGTCCCTACTTTGTGTGGGAAGCGGCACTGGGGCTCGTTGTTAATGTAACTTATGTTGGATTATGTGCACAAGTGATACATAATTAGAAATTAAGCATACAACACACCCATAGATCCAAACGTATTTCTCATTCAGAAATTTTGCCCTCAGTAGGTTATTGTAACTTTAAACGCACCAGCACCATCATAATGATACATCAAGCTAGGGTGTTCTCTCAGTCTCACGAATTGAGCATCTTCGCAAACTCTCTATGCCAATGAATAGATGATCAAGCTCTGGATGATTCCAATAAACTGAGAAGTTGAATGAGCGTCATCCACGACTCAAATATTATATGATTCCCTGTAGGAATTTTCTAAAGTTATGATCAGAAACGTAAGCTTGAAAATGAGAGTGAAATTTTTTAGTGCACTATTTAAATGTTTATCACTGTTGCAAATAATTTATGTCAATAATTTGATAAAAGGTTCAAGTAAAGTGTAAAATTAATCATGAAAATTGTGTTTGTCTATCTTGATTTCAAACAACATGTAGTAAAAATTTCAAGTAACGTGTAAAATTAATCATGAAAATTATTTTTGTCTATCTTGATTTCATGTGAAAATTTCACAATTTTAGCACACTGCAGTTTTTTCATGTGAAGAGCAATATTTGTTAAGGGAAGATGGCCAGCTGCCATTTGTTTGGACTGTTGTTGTTCATTAAATTGCATTCGAACTTGCTAACCACCTGATAAGCAGCTCTTTGCCTTGCCAAACTAGAGCTTTCCCTCCCTACAACGATCAAACCCTACCCTAAGAAAGGGGAAAGAGCATAGTCATAAGTAGCAAGCGTAAAGGTGGGAGAGAAAGCAGATAAATAGCCATATTATTCAGATACTTTCGTGCGAAAAATCATGAAAAAAGAGAAATCCCAGGCTCACTGATCATGTAGTAATCCAACCTAGAAGAAGGTAGAGGAGAAAGGGCACGGGGAGAGCCCACTTCCTGCCAATTCAAAGCCATCCATCCAATCGTCGTAGGGTTACGGGAAGAGATGCCTATCTAGCGGGCGCCAGATGGTTGGCCGATTATCCAGTTGTACTTCAGTAGGATCGAGTATAGGTCCCGAGATAGAGAATATAATTATTCTGTGTCGCCTTATCCTACCAGTAAGATGGTTGGACACCTGGAGGGGCATTTTTCCTTTGCGCTATTTGACAATGCAAGAAAATGAAAACATGCAATTATTGCATGCCACTCACTTTTCCTGTACCTTTTGCCATTTTAAGCATTTCTACATAGCCCTTCTCTGGTTTGGAATGGACGGAATGGACGGAATGGACACTCCCGATCTGATCTGACGGCAAAAGTCTTGACTACATGAAAACAATTTTAAACGAGAAATATGTTCGATCGATCAAAGATACTTTCTTGTCCAGCGCTACGGCTTCTGCACGGTAAATAACTCTTCTGCAGCTTTTAATTTTGGTTTGCTGTGAGTGTTTGGATGGAAGCTTCAACAGAAAAATCTTGATATTCTTGCTCTCGTCCTGACAACATTTCAATGTTCAATTGAAAACCTTAGACTGAAAGACGGAAAAGCTTTGAAGTCCAGCGCTGTAAATGTTGCAAATATGGCAGTCGTATATTGTCTAAATCTTTTGTATTAGACGTGTGTCTTTACGGTGGAAGAGAGGAAATCCAAAGAACAAGAGATCTTTGCAAATTATTAGTGAGCTAGTGTTAGGCCCCTATACTACTAGTGTAACCCCTTATTGTTATTAGTACAACCCACCTATTATATTGATGTACCCATGCAGTGCCCATATTGTTACTATTGTGCCCCATAGAAGC
>APFE030759941.1:62900-106830 GCA_000404065.3 Pinus taeda | reverse complement strand
TCATAATTGTATACATGTATCATTTCATGTTTAGAGTAACAATCCCTCACTCTATAACCTTTATCAAAGCCCTCACTGAAACCCTAGGTATGTTTTCAACATGGCCAACCCAAAGGGGGCTCCCCCCTTTTACCAAATGATGCAGTTCCCTTCCATGCCCTTGTAGGTTCTCTCTCTAAGAAGACTTGAACCAAGGAAGCTCATACAAGATTTTTTATGAAGGTGGAAACTATACCCTTGGTAACTCTTACCATGTAGTTTAGGTGAACCACTCTAGCATTTCGAATCGGGCCCTAGTGGGAAAATTCATAGGAAAGTAGCTATCACCAAGATCCATGGAGAAATTGTTGGAACTCATGGAAACATCTGATGAAAGGAAATATTGGAATGTACGCATGTGGGAATGGGTTTTTTTCCTTCATGTTTCAATTAAAGGAAGATAAAGACAAAACCTCCCAGAATGGACCATACTTCTTTGGAGCCTGGGATATGTGTTTGATGAAATGGTCACTCGATTTTGATCCAAATGAATATATTCCAGACATAGTACCACTTTGGGTCAAATTTCCATGGCTTCCACACTCATGTTGGAGTAATGACTATCTGCGAGAAATAATCAATAGTTGGGGGACGTATCTGGATAGGGTTGAACACAAAGGCTCTCAATTTACATGTGAAAATATATATGGAGAAGTATATATTGAGAAAGGGTTACCTCCAAAACTAAATCTCACACAAGAAGATTAGATCCATTATCAAATTCTTGACTAATAGTAATTTCCCTTTAAATTTAGAATATGCCATGACTATGGTAATTTGGAAAGTGATTCTAAGAAAGCCCAAGCAAACAAATTGGAGGAAACAACAACAGAGCAAGAGGAGTGGTGGAAAAATAAAATAAAAGAGAAAAAAAGAGGTAAAGAAACACAAATAAGCCCCACTCCTCACAAGGAAGAAATATGGCCTCTAATTTAGCAAACCATTTTGAGGTCTTGCAATCTCAAGAAGAGAGTGACAAGGAGGAAAAAATAAAAACAAAAGGAAAGGGGTTGTTGAAGAGGAAGATATTAAAATTTAAGGAGAAGAAGGGGAAACAAAGGAACTTGACATAGTTGAAGAAATATATCCATAAGGAGAGAACTAAAACTTAATTTTGGTATAGAATTCAACTCCATAGGAAGTTAAGGGAAGCCCAATAGCAAAATCAGGAAACAAAGTTAGAGGGACCCCAAAGAAACCAAAGGAGAAAAAATGGGGTACATCAAGAATTATGACAAGGAATAAGGCCCAAACCCTAAACTAGACTAATGAGATCAAAGACCAACAAACTAAAAGCACTCAGAGAAAGAAAGGAAGGCTTGAAAAGAAGACAACCTCCGAACTTGAAGTAGAAAAAAAAAAAAAATTAGGAAACTAGTAGGTAATTACTGACATTATCAAGCCAGTACCAATCAATGATTAGGATGAAATAGAAAAAGGAGGTAAAACAAAAAACCCCCTTAAAAAAGGAAGAAAATTTTTTCATGGAAAATAACGTATACTAGGGGGATATTACGGGGTACATAGGGAGGTACCCAAGGGAATAATGTAATAATGTGATGGTCCATATTTAATAAATAAAATGGTTAACCCACATCATATAAGGGACCACAAGTAGTTAGGAATAATGTGATAAGTCCATTGTCTTAGATGTATAGTATTGAGAGACCCATGCTATTATATGTATGAAACCTATATAGAGCCTAGAGACTCCCCATTAACAGATGTCAAAGTTTTTTGTATTGGCAAGTATATGGCTTAGTGTGATGTCCCCAGAAAATTGTAATTATTTTATTTACTGTAGTAAAAACAAAAACTAGATATTATTGTTATTATTTAAGTATCTAAATTTGATAATTATAAATGAAACAATTATAGAGTGTTTACAAATATTGTAACTCTTTCATATCAATAAATTGGGATAGGTACTTACCTAACCCTAACTACCTCCCTGATTATGAATTAGCCAAGAAGGAATCAGGAGGGTAATTTTTGAGTACCACAGAGAAGTAAGAGGAGAGAGGGAGAGAATGTTTGTTGTGCTGAAAGTTCAAACGATTGGAAGCTAAGTCTGGAGATGACAAGATAGATGTGGACATTATGACTGAAGTCTTGCAAGAAGACATACGTCTTGTGAGCAAAGCTCGAGGGTAGGCTTGGACCTAAAGGAAAGTCTCATGGTTGGGAGGATAAAATCTATTGAATTATAGTTGTGACTTCAACGGTTGCTGGTCATAAAGACTATGTATAGGTAAGTACAATAGATCAATGTAATTATTTTTGTTATCATACTATAGAATAAATGACAGTGAATGGAAGAATGGTAGCTCTGGAAATCTGTTAAAAATGTAAGTTTTAGTTATAATACTGTATAGTAAAGGACAAATAATGGAATTAATAGCAGTTTATGAATTCTATTGAATATGTAAAATATAGACTCTAGCATATACCCCATTATATGCATTTACAGAAAAACAAGGATTAAAACCTTGTGATCATGTAACAAGAAGTCCATCGATAACTGAATGAAAATAAGTAACATAGGAATTTTCAAAGGAAGGAATTTTCAGTTAGATTTTACGTAGAAGAAGGGACTGGTAAAACAGTAGTAACCAATAAGGAAACGTAAACAATTTGGACAAGAGGTAAAATTTAAATAATTGTTCTAGTTAAAGAAGTACGGTATCAGTCAAGAAAAGTGATCATCTAGACCAAGCCCCATACCTTAAAACTCTAAGAGCACCGAAGACAAGATAAATGGACAAGAATAATAATAAAGAACCCTTTTAGACATGCAACAGTTCTTTGCTCAAGAAGCAAAATACCAAATAACTGTAAGAAACTATGAAATCGAAAAAATAGAGAATGTTAAAAATGGAATGTCAAATCCCTAGGAAAGGTAGCGCTCATGTAGAACCAGAGCAAGAACCAAACCCCTAGATCTTGACCCATGAGGAATAAATGTATACTGCCAAATATAAATTTATAGAAATCTTGTCCTTAAAATCAAAAGATAGTTCCGAAGGAGAACATATTCTAAAATCCAGTTTAAGCAAAAACAACAAAATCTATTATATGTTGTTAAAATGAAACTTGAGAAAGATTGAAATCTAGAAAATTGTAACAGAACTAACATTTAATCTGTGAAGAGCTCGCATGAATGCTATAACTGTTTGAGAAATTGAATATCATTATCTAAGCCAATATATTCTAATCAAGAGATGGAACAACTGAATAATAACAGAGCATAGGAAAAAAATTCACATTAGAAATATCTGTGGAACCCCATGGCATACTAGTAATATTCGGATAAGGGTTTGATACCCTCCTCTAGATAAATGCAAGGGCTTATAATTCAAGCACAAAATGTAAATATGTTGGTGTTATGATACAGGTGTTGTCCTTGATGGGAACTCACTCAGATGATAGATCATAGTGCAGCAGGTCAAGGGCAAAGAGAGAGAGAGGTATACACAAGTTCACCTTGACAAAGCAACGTATACACATGGGTTAACAAACCAAAAGGAGCGTATAATGTACACATGCAGTTTCATAGAAGGAAAGGTGCATACATGTTGGAAAATTAAGTTTTGGTCTGTGGTATTTGGTCCATGGTGTTTTGATCCATGCTATTGGTCCAAGGTATCTGGTCCGAAGTATTGACCCCAGGTATTTGGTCCAAGGTATTGGTTCGAAGTGGTTTTGGACCATGGTAATCAGAAAGGCCTAAAACTATATAAGGAGGAGAAGATCATTAGGCCAAGATGCACAAGTGTGCAAGGTTTGAATATCTGATGAAGTGTGAGATTCAGTTGCAGGTTATGGGTGTGTAATGCTTTACTTGATCTGAACCAAGGATGCACCTATGTGGATGATGATGAATGATGGATCGGGATCTTAAGGGTTGGAATGTATTATGGTTTGATCATTGATAGACTAGATCTGATTTACCGACACATGTTTGTTATATAATTTTTATGATCTCGGTATGATTGATGTCTGGAATAGATGCAAAGTTATGAGTTAATATTTGTAGATCTGTACTCGGGTTCGCTTTGATAAAATCACGTATAAACCCTTGTTTGGTTCATCAAAGTCACGTATACATTATGAAATGTGATATCTAAGTTTACAGTTGGTTCTAGTGGGTGTTGCAGATTTCTGTGTTTGGCTCTGTGTTCTGGTGACTATGTTTGGATGACAGTATTCTGAATGTTCAGTGGTGATTGATTTTGAGCTTCAATGTTGTTGATGGGTCTAGTATAAAAATTGGATGAAACGTAGCCTTCATATATTGGTGTTGTGTCCCAGGAGTATCTAGTCTAAAAATTTATGAAACATGGTCCTTGGAGGAAGAGTGAAGGTAGTAGCCTTCTATAGGTCGGCGCCTACATACTAGTAAATATATTGTCTAGTACAATAGCTAGGGGGTTGTACCTCCCTTCCAGTAGTAGCTGGAGAATGAGAGAAGGTTGTAGCCTTCTGCAGGTGGGTGCCTGCGTACTGGTATGAGTCTGCAAGTAGAAGACTGTAAACAGTTTTTTATTATATTAAAGGAAGAGGATAGTAGGTGGTTTTTGTCCCACATTAGGTTTCTACCTTACATCATGGTGTTCATGTGTGTTTATTATGTGTGATGATCTGTTCTATTTTACTACACTTGGTTACTATTAATGAAGTTCTAATGCACTAATTAAAGATCAACATATGATGGATTAACTAAATCATAAGTTTACTGGATATATGCTAGTTGCATTAAACACAGTTGTGTGTACATGCGGGTTCCCTTAACTGAAGTAGCGTATATGAATCAGAGTCTGAAATGAAAAATTTATATTGATTCGCTAATAGTGATTCAGCCCCCCACCCCCCCATTATTGTTTCCAACAATTGGTATTAGAGCAGGTCCTTCAGAAGAAGCTTGATCGCTTGAAGGAAGATCCATCATCATGAGTAATCAAGAAAGAGAGGGAGCCATCAGACAGCCAATTTTCGATGGGAGAAATTTTGTTTATTGGAAGATAAGAACCACAACCTATCTACAATCACTTGGAATAGATGTTTGGGAAATGATGGAAGGAGGATATGCTTTTCCATCAGCAATTCCTACATATACAGTGGGTAGAAAGCAATATGAAACCAATGCAAAATTTGTTACTATTTTATTAGGAATTCTATGAAAATCAGAGTTTGTGAAGGTCATGCAGCTTAAATCAGCCAAAGAAATATGGGACAAAATTTTTCTGAGCTACGAAGGAGACTCTCAGGTAAAACATGCTAAGCTTCAAACTCTCAGAATCCAGTATGAAACTCTTAAGATGCACAGTGATGAAAGCAAAGCTAGTTACTTTCTACGTATAGAAGAGGTTGTCAATCGTATGAAGAATCTGGGTGAAGAGATAAAGGAAGTTGCCTTAGTTGAAAAAGTTTTAAGATCCTTATATGTTAAATTTGAACCCAAAGTGTCTGCCATGGAAGAAAAACAATATTTGCATAATATCACTATGATGCAGATTCACGGAATCCTAACTGCTTTTGAGATGAGAAAAGGAGGATCATAAGATATGAGAGAAGCCGCGTTTAAAGCATCAACAAAGGGAAAAGAAAAACTCAATGTATCATGTAACATTTTAGAAAATAAATATGAGGTAAATTTTGTCAAGAAGCTTCAACGAGGTTCTAGAAGGTTCAAAGGTAAGCTGCCTTTCAAATGTTTTTCCTGTGGTAGAGTTGGTCATTACGCTGCTAGATGCCCTCATAACAAAGGAAAGATATCTAAAGAAAGTATTAGAAGTTATTATACTCATGATGATAATGATGGCTTATCTAATAGTGATGAAGATAATCAAGAAATTAAACTTCTCATGGCATATGAAGATAATTACGTAGAAGAAGAAGAAGTTACCAAATTGAAAATTCAGCTGGAGGGAATAACCAGAGTAAGAGAACGGCTGTGGGATGTAGTGATATCATTAAAAAGTGAAATAAATAATCAGAGTATAACAATCTAGAGCCTTGAATCTAAGATCCTTTCTCTAAATAAGATCTTGAAGAATAAAAAAGGAAGATTGAAGAAGCTCTTAAAGAACAAGAACATGAAGTTCTCGAATTAAGGCAACAAGTGGAAGAAGGAAGAAAGGCTGCAGAAATCTTGAAGAAACAACATCTGGAAAAGGAAGAGCAACATCAGGTTGAGGTAATTATCTTAAAAGATAAATTACAAGGAAAAGGATAAACTGTTATGATTTCAAGACAATAATAAGATTTTTGATGATATTCTTAGTAGTCAAAGATCCCCTGCTATCAAAACTAGTCTTGGTTTTCATGAATCAGTTGAAGTTGAATCTAGCTCTCAGGGTGATGCAAGGAACTCCAATGAAATACCTGAAATTCTCAACAAGGAGATAAGAGTTCAACCACATCAACAACCAAGGAAGGACATCCATTAAAGAAAATCTCTTACTCCAATCTATGGAAGTAATAGTTAGTTATTGTCTCAAACGAATAATGTTGAGTGTTATGTATCTCATAATCTTGGACATGTTGCAGCGAGATGCAGAAGTAGAAAGATGTAAGACCATCACACAGAAAGATCATCATGTTCCAAGTACTTTAAGGGATATTTTTTTGCTTGCAATATGTTTGGTCACAAAGCCATTGACTTCTACAGCAGGAATATGAAACATGTAAGATGTTATGCATGTGACAAGTTTGGACATATAGCAAAGGAATGTAGGAACAAAGTACGAGAACCATACCAAAAGGAGAAAACATCATCGCAGTTGAAGATTTGGAGGAAGAAGGAAGTACAGTTAGAAAGATGTGGCATAGCAGAGTATATAGACATGACAGACTTAGAGTGAACTGAAAGTGTGAAACTTCAGTGCTCTAAATCTCATACGCAGGTGTCGTGAAGAGAAGTCGCGTATATACGCGAGTTAGACACTGCACAGTTGCGTATATGATGTTTCGAGGAAAAGCAGCGGTACGGAAGTCTGATATGGTTCAGTCACTTATCTGCTATGTTTGATGATGGTATGGCACATGTTCACGGGGAGCATATGCTTCGGATAATGCATTGTTGGCATTATGGTTAGAAGTCTTTGGTGATGATGCTTATGTGATACATCTTGCTACTTACTGTTGGTTGTTCAAGAGAATGGTATTGCAGGTTACAGGTTGTTGATGCTACTGACAAATGCTTATGGTGTAGATCATAATGGTGTCTGATACTTGCTCATGACTATCATGGTCTTGTTTAGATTGCTGGTCTTCATTTTGAAGTTCATGCAAAGACCTAATATGTACCCCCACTATGCATAGGAGGATAATGTAATAATGTCTATTTCAGTCATGTATGAACATTTTGTATATCGACACTTGGTTGGGTGGATGAGTAAAAAATGGTGTATCCCCACTTAGTTGGGAGATCGATGTATGTATGAGTCATTAGTGATAGGAAGGTCATACTCACTTAGTTGAGTTGTAGAGTCATGTTATTCTCTTGAAAAATATTTTTGCGGACTCTACATGTGCTCAGGGGGAGCAAGGACGATTGATACATATTAGCATGAATAAAGTGGGGGTTCAATCAGATAATTCAACATGTGCTCAAGGGGAGCATGGACGGTCTAGTACATCTCAGGATGTACAAATGAAGAGCTCAATCAAAGATTTCAGCATGTACTTAGGGGGAGTATGGACAACATAATGTATATCAAGGGAGAGAATCCCTTGGCCCACCCTTTGCCCTTGATGTCAAAGGGGGAGATTGTTGGCATTATGATACAAGTATGATACAGGTGTTGTCTTTGATGGCAACTCACTCAGATGACAGATCATAGTGCAGCAGGTCAAGAGTAAAGAAAGAGAGAGGTATACATAGGTTCACCTTGACAAATCAGCATATACATGCGGGTTAACAAAACAATAGGAGCGTATAATGTACACACAAAGTTTCATAGAAGGAAAGACATGTAAATGTTGGAAAACTAAGTTTTGGTTCGTGGTATTTGGTCCATGGTATTTTGATCCATGGTATCGGTCCAAGGTATCTGGTTTGAAGTATTGACCCTAGGTATTTGGTCGAAGGTATTGGTTCAAACCAGTTTTGGACCATGGTATTAAGAAAGGCCTAAAACTATAAAAGGAGGAGAAGATCATTAGGCCAAGATGCACAAGTGTGCAAGGCTTGAATATATGATGAAGTGTGAGATTCAATTGCAGGTTATGGGTGTGTAATGCTTTGCTTGTTCTGAACCAAGGATGCACCTATGTGGATGATGATGAATTATGGATTGGGATCTTAAGGGTTGAATGTATTGTGGTTTGGTCATTGATAGACTAGATCTGATTTATTGATGCATGTTTGTTATATAAATGTTATGATATGGGTATGATTGATTTCTGGAATAGCTGCAAAGTTATGAGTTAATATTTGCAGATCTGTACGCGGGTTTGCTTTGATAAAATCACTTATACACATTGGTTTGGTTCATCAGAGTCACGTATACATTATGAAATGTGATATTTGAATTTACAGTTGGTTCTAGTGGGTGTTGCAGATTTATGGGTTTGGCTTTGTGTTCTGGTGACTACATTTTGATGACAGTATTTTGGGTTTAGTGGTGATTGATTTTGAGCTTCAATGTTGTTGATGGGTCTCATATGAAAATTTGATGAAATGTGCCCTTCTTATATTGGTGTTGTATTCTAGGAGTATCTAGTTTGAAAATTTATGAAATGTGGTCCCTGGAGGAAGAGTGAAGGTTGCAGCCTTCTGTAGGCCGACACCTACATACTAGTAAATATATTAGCTAGTACAAGAGCCAGGGTGTTGTATCTCCCATCTTGTAGTAGCTAGAGAATGAGAGAAGGTTGTAGCCTTCTGCAGGTGGGTACCTACGTACTGGTATGAGTCTGCACTAGTACAAGATTGTAAATAGGTTTTTCTTATATTAAAGGAAGACAACAGCAAGTGGTTTTTGTACCACATTGGGTTTCCACCTTACATCATGTTGTTCATGTGTGTTTATTATGTGTGATGATCTGTTTTGTTTTACTGCACCTGGTTACTGTTAATGAAGTTCGAATGCATTAATTAAAGATCAACATATGATGGATTAATGGGATCATAAGTTTACTGGATATACGCTAGTTGCATTAAACACAGTTGCGTGTACATGCGGGTTCCCTTAACTAAAGTAGCATATATTAATCAGAGTATGAAATGAAAAAGTTATATTGATTTGCTAACACTGATTCACCCCCCGTTCTCAGGATTATTTCTAGAAAAATCGACTACTTATACAATCTATCCAAACAGATAAATATACAAAAATATATCCACAGCGGAAATTCTTTGAAGGTGTACATATTCTGCTCAATAGAAAACATATATAGAGAGATAACCATATCAAAACCTAAGAGATAGGAAAGCAGACATAACCCTACTATGGACAATTTGGAAGAGCTGGAGTCATATCGCGTTCTACTCAAGCCTTCAAGACTATGATCACATATAGAAAATACCAAACTCGTTAAAATACCTGAAGGGATAGCAATGAGCAGAGCATGTGGCCATGCCATAACCCTGGAAAAGGCACCAAGGGCAGATCTCCAAAGCACTTGGGTATCTCTGGAAAAACCTGAAACAAAACAAGGTTAAAGGGATAACTGATAAAATTTTAATGAAATCTTGAAACATAAATATCCACAGAGGGAAAAAAAATAAAAGAAATTCATTTAAACCTATTAGGGTCGGGTGGAAATTGGTGATTGTAGCAGAATAGAACCATCGTGCCACACAACCACCATGAGAAAGAACGCGCATGAATATCTGTGAAGGAAATCACATGTAAACCAAATAACAAGAGAGCCGAGTATAGGACTGAAAATGCATAACAAAACCCTTAGAGATTCATTGTCGAGCTAACAGAGCTAAGTGGAGTCTCCTCTACCATCGGATGAAACCAAATTCTAAAGGCCATTGATGGAGCAAGTTAGTTGAGGCACGTAGGAAAACTGGAGGAACAATGGCGGAGGTCTTGAGGCCTGCTCCCCTCATACCACGGGAGGACAAGGGTAACATAGGTGTTAAATGTGTCCACATGTTTTTAAATAGAAGAAATCCATAATTTATGCTTTGTATTAAATACAGAGATTATCATATTAAATTCAGAATTAATGTATTGTAATTGACAGACCATTACATGTGTAATATTAAGAGCAAGCTCTTGACTACATAGTTTGTTACTGCAAAATAATACATTTAATTTTTCTTCATTTCGTTTAATGTGGATACGTGACAAGTGGTATCAGAGTTAAGGTTACCAAACTGAGGGCCTTGGAAAGTAATGATTAATAGTGTTTGTGGTTGTAAAATAAAATAAGTAGGAGCATCTAACATGATAAGGACAGATAACACACCTCATAGACTCATGATAGGTTTGGGGCCTACAAATTTTCCAGAAACCAACCCTGAGGTATGGGTACAACTGGGAGAAGAACCACGCAACACCAACACTAAAATACTAGAAGTTGTGTAAGTGCTAAAGAGCGAGATGGCCCAATTGCGGGAAGATAATCAAGGATTAATGCTGAAACAAGAAAATATTATGAAGAGTCTGTGAGATAAACAAAATCACCATAAGCCAATTCCCAGCCCAGAACACGAGCACTTGACTAGAGAAAAAGAATATCAGACAGAGTATATGGAGATGGAAGGAGGGGAAGAAAATCAAGAAGAAAAGCCTGATAATGCATCAAAAAATAAAAGAAAAAAAGTGTAGAGGACAAAACTACAAGGAGAATTCCAGAAACTAAAACTGCCCCTTTGATGGTGAACAAGAAGAGACAGCTGAATCCTGGCTCATTAATATGAATAAGCATTTTACGTTGTATGAAAATGATCACAATTTAAAAGCTTGCTTGGTCATTTTCCAGTTGCAAGGGAAAGCCACCCTGTGGTGGGAAGAAGTGAAGACTGTGCGTGCTGTGAATGAACATAACATAACATGGGAAAATTTCCAAATATATTTTAAGGAAAGATATTTAGCTGAACGATACTATGATGAAAACGAAAAAGAGTTTCATGATCTAAGGCTAGGATAGCTGACGATGGATGAGTTCATTACAAAATTTACATCCTTACTTCGGTATGTCGCCTACATATGAGAGGAGGAGGCAAAGGTGCAGCGATTTATCAGTAGTTTATTGATGTTCATGAAAGAGCATATTGAGTTTGATAACCCAAAAACCATGGATGAGGTTATATGGAAAGGTCAGATATGATATTAGCAAACCAAACAGAAAGGATATGTGGGAAAAATATGGATTGACAAAAAGGGAATTAAGTTCCCTATTGGCAGCAAAGGAAAAAAGAATAGCATCAATAAATGACCTCACAGAGGATAGGAAAACATAAATCTGAATAGAAATCAAACCAGATTTAGACTTCCCAATGAACCCAAAACCAATGAGTAGTGAGGCAGGACTGAAATTGAAATAGTAGAAAGAACCCCAATACAATGTTGGGGATGTGGAGGACCACATTACATAAAGAACTATCCCAACCTCAAGGGCACTGAATAGATTTTGTAGATTCAGGAGGCATCCACTATAGGAGAAGTGGATAGGAGCATCCCAAAAACCAATGCTTCCCTTGAAGACCATCAAGCAGAATACCATCCAACTATGGTGGAATTCGAAGGTAAACTTTTTGACCATACTATATCTGTTTTAATTTACCCAGGAGCTACATTAAGTTATGTTAATCCTAAGATAGTTGATCAGTGTTGTTTACAAGCTGTCAAGTTCAAAAATCCTTGGTTAGTACAACTAGCCACAGGGGAAAAAAGATGTGTGTTGGTCAAGGTCAGCAACTGCCCATTAGAAATAGCAAGCCAGTCCTTGGTGACATACCTAAATATATTACCCCTAGGGTCGTATGATGTTCTAATAGGCATGGACTGGTTGCAAAAGCATTAGTCCCTCATACACTATAGAAAAAGCTATTTTCTACATGGATGAGGAGGGAAACAGACAAGAAATGCAAGGCATTTTGAGGCCACTAAAATTAAGAATAATAATAACCTTTCAATTAGAAATGTGTATCAGAAAAGGGTGCCAAATTTATGCAATTTAGGTGGGTTATGTCAACATAGGAAAAGGTCGGCCTCCTTGGAAAGTATACCTGTAATACAAAATTTCCTTGATGTATTTCTAGAAGAGATTCTAGGACTTCCTCCGAAAAGAGATATAGGCTTCACCATTGAATTGGTACCAGGAGCCACTCCAGTATCTCGAGCTCCATTTCATATGAGTATATCAGAGTTGATAGAATTAAAAAAGCTATTACAAGAACCATTGGATAAATATTATATCCGCCCAAGCTTATCACCTTGGGGAGCCTCAGTACTTTTTGTTGAAAAGAAGGATGGAACCCTGCGTATGTGTATGGTTTACCGCTAGCTAAATATGTTGACCATTAAAAATAAATACCCTTTACCCCACATAGACGAACTATTTGATCAAGTGAAGGGTGTGACAATATTTTCAAAGATTGATCTACGTTCAGGATACCATCAAATCATAATCAAGGAAGAAGACATAGCTAAAACAACCTTTAGAACTCGTTATGGACATTACGAGTTCATGGTGTTACCCTTCAGGCTGACCAATGCCACCTTTATGTGTCTCATGAACAATATATTCCATCAGTATTTAGATAAATTTGTGTTAATTTTAATTGATGATATATTGATTTATTCTCGAAATATAGAAGAACATAAAAAACATCTTAGAATAGTGTTGCAGACTGTCAAAGAACATCAACTGTATGCTAAATATAGTAAGTGCAATTTATTTATTGAGAATATTTAGTATCTAAGCCATGTCATTACCAAAGATGAAATTGTTATGGACCAAGAAAAGATAAAGACCATAATGGAATGGACAGTTCCAAAGGACATGACATATATAAGATCTTTCATGGGACTAGCTTAGTACTACAGGTGATTTGTTGAAAGATTTTCTAGAGTGGCATATCCCATTACATCCCTATAGAAGAAGGGAAAAACCTTTAAATGGACAGTAGAATTCCAAAAGAGCTTTGACGAACTTAAGCATTTACTAGCCACCACACCTATCTTAATCATCACAGACCCAAATAAGGACTATGTAGTTTGTACATATGCTAGCAAGGAAGGGGTTGGTGGCATTTTAATGCTAGAAGGTAGAGTAATTTCCTATGAATCTAGAAAACTTAAGGAGCATGAACAGAAATATTCAGCATGTGACTTAGAATTAACAGTTGCCATTCATGCACTAAAAATGTGGTGGCACTTTTTGATGGGTAATAAATTTATTTTAATGACTGATCATCATAGCTTAACTAATTATTTTAAGAAACACAATTTGAATGCTAGACAAGATAGATGAGTCGAATTTTTAAGTGGTTTTCATTTTGAAATCAAGCACTTGAAAGGAAAAGACAATTGGGTTGTAGATGCTTTGAGTCAAAAGGTACACTGTATTTATGAAATTTCTTACAGTGAGGTGTGGACTACCAGGTTTTATGGCAACAAGCTAAAGTTATGAACAACAAAGGACATCAACTGGGATATGAGATAAACCCTACATCTATGCTGATTTATAAAGGAATAATGTATGTGCCTAACCAAAATAGTATTGAAGATTTAATTTTGGACAAATATCATAAATGTCCCTATGCAGGCCACCTTGGATACCAGAAGTTGATTACCGTGTTTAGAAGAGAATATTATTGGCCATGTATGAAAAGAAATGCAGCTGAGTATTTGACTCGTTGTCCGAAATTTCAGCATGTAAAAACAGAGCAACAACATCCAGCTGGGTTATTGCATCCACTACCAATCCCAGAATGGAAGTGGGAAACCATTTCCCTTGACTTCATTACACGACTACCTAAGTCCAAAAAGAAAAATGATTCAATAATGGTGGTAGTGGACAAGTTAAGCAAATCTTCTCATTTCATACTAGTGCAATCAACCTACAAGGCCATACAAATTGCCAACATATTCATGCAAAGTATTTTTAGATTACATGGACTGCCAAAAATTATAATTTTTTATCGTGATGTAAAATTTACATCAGCCTTCTGGAAATATTCATTTGAGGGATTGGGCATGCAGTTGAATTGCAATATTAGTTACCACCCTAAAATGGATGGGAAAACCAAGAAGGTAAATTAGGTAGTGTAGGACATGTTGCAAACATATGTAATGTAGCAACCCTTCAAGTGGGAGGATTACCTACACTTGGTAGAATTTTCTTATGACAATGGCTATCATACATCATTAAAAACGAGACCGTTTGATGTTTTGTATGGGCACAAGTGTCGAAAACCTTCCAGTTGGGGAGTGTAACGACCGGAGATCTGGGCGCTCCGCACGATGGAGGGCGGCCCGAACAATGGCAAACGCAGCCCCTCACCCGATGACCGTTTGGAGACCCGACACGAAGTGGGCGCACGTAATCGGGTTGAACGACACCTTGAACGGGTGGGCGGACAAACAGGTGAACGACACGATGGGAGGAAGGAAACGAAGTGTGGGCGCGCGGGCAGCAAGTGGACCGAAAGGCACGATGGTGGGCTCGACAACGGACGACGGCTAATTGTGGACGACGGGACACATGCGGGCTGAGTAAGCTAACTGCTGGACGTGGGCTTATACGTCGCCTTGCATGGGCGGCTTATGCACAAAGCCGACCCGCAAGGGACCACACACGAAACGATTCATCTTCCGAACGAGTCGGCTGGGGCGCTACACGACGAATTAGGGGCTTCGGCTTGGAGGACGACACCCTTCCCTTAGGCGGTGGATCACATATAAATGGGAGGGCATCGCAAGGGAGAAAGGCATCAAGTTCTCATCGATCATTCTTCATTAGCCACTCGGTCTTTGGCAAATCGGCGAAGTGGCCCAGCACACAACAGCACGGCGACGATGTGAAGGGTAGTACTTGGGATCAGTCGAAGGCAGTTCGGTTTAGTGAACAGGTCGAACGAGGCAGTGCGAAAAGCACATGAGCAGTGACGGAAGTCTGAACGACTTGGACTGTCCATGGGCTCGGTTGGTCAATTGATTGGGTCGATAGAATACCCGATAAACGGGACTGTTGTAAACGACAGAGGTCGTGCAGGTCGGTTGTCCAAAGTGTGAAGTCGGATGACTCACACGATTGTAAATTGTAAAACCAGAACTTGCGAAGTTTATTAAACGGTTTTCAGAGGCGCCGGTCAGACCCGGGCCTCCTTTATATATTGTGTCCAAGTGTATCGTGTGATTGTTTATTGTTATGGTTATATTGCTGGATGGTTTATAAGTTGAACAATTGTTAACATAAACAACAGAATTAACATTGAAGATAATAAACATAACACGGTTAAATTATAAATTGGTGTTGGAAGTTTGGAAAGAGGCGTAGTCTACTTTGCCCGAAACCCAGCAAAGGTAGTGCCGCACGACCAACGCAAAGAAAAAAGTAGCGTGGGCGTGACAGATGGTATCAGAGCTCAGGCGGAGCTGGTGAACGAAACAGTTGCAGGGAGGAACGCACAGGTTAACAGGTGAACAGGTTAGCAGGTGCACAGGTCGGTTAGAGAACTGGTCGAAAAGTGGCAGGTGCGCAGAGGTACACGAAAAGACTGAACGAATCGTTCAGACAGAGATCGGCGGAAGTCGTGGGTCGTTCAGCAGATTCGGCATTCACACACGAAGGACGCAGATCGGGGTTGAACGTGGGCATCGGTGGACAGTGAACAGAGGCACGTTCGGGTGGCAGTTCGACCGGCAGGTCGAACGAACGGGCAGCTCTGTCGCACGATCATTCGGGTAACCAGAAAGGCACCCGCCCGGTTGAATGAAGGAGCCGAACGAGCAACACGAAGGTTGGTTCGGTTGGACAGTTCGGGTGAACGAAGAAGGATGGTGCTTGAACGAACCATGGGCACTATGACTCACGGAGAGTCGAGCGGAACGGGTAAGTTCGAGGTCAATCTCACTTGGCCGAGAACAGACCCCCGGGTAAACATGGAGCAGGCAGGCAGGCCGGAGATGAGCCGGGAAATTGCCGAAGCATGGGAACGTTTAAACAGTTGGGACTTGAGGTGGGCTCAATATGAAGCCGAGATGAAGCGGATGCGGGAAGATTGGTCAAGGCTTCAAGAGGAGCTAAGTGAACTCAAGGGGCCGTGCAAGTGCGATCGCACTTACAAAGCGAAGAAGGACCCGATTGACAAAACAGTCCACTTGGCCGAATTGGATCTCCAAGGGACCTTCGATGAAAGGGCCCGGTTGCGAGAGAAAAAGACGGAAGTGGAGACAGAAGTCAAACAGGTCGAAGAGGAGATCAGGAGGAGACTCCTCGGGAAGAAAGTTGTGATAGTCGGACAGGACGAACTCGACTTTGTTAACCTGATGGGAGCGCACGGCCGTGAGGACAAACAGAGGGATGCTGTTGGAGGACAGGTTGGCGGAAAGTTTCACAAGGCTGAACGAAGCACGGGGACGGTTGAGACAAAGGGAAGGCAGGTCGAACCAAGCTCATCAAGGCAAGGTGAAACGAAAGAAAAGAGACCCTTGAAATGCTGGATTTGCGAAGGGCCACACACGGCAAAAAATTGCAGCTATAGACTAAGAGGGTCGGACGAGAATCAGCCCGGGAGAGCAGAGGCAGGGTGCACATACACAAAGGCACTACCTCAACCCGGTATGAGAATGAAGACGCGGTGGGAAGCTCAGGAGGAGTACATCCGACGTTTAGAGCAGAAAGGCCCGGACAGATGGGCCGACTTGTTGGACGAGGGTGAGCCACCGGACTCACCTCCTTCGGGACTTGCTTAGAGAAGACAAGGCCCGGGCTCACCGTTGGCTGCTCAAGGCAGTGAGCCCGTATGGAGATTGGGCAGGATGGTCCAATTGGCAACAGAAAAGTGGGGTTCCCACGAGAATTGAGCCAAGGACCGAAACAAGAAGTGTTGCTTAACACTGCACAGAGGTCCACACATGATGACTTGGAGGTCCGAAACATTGAGGAGCCGAGTCGATATACGACTTGATGTAGTATGTGATGCATACTCCCGGACAGTGCACAGGATCATAGGACGGGAGGGAGACTTAGTACGGAAGGCTGAAAAGGGCATGATGGTGTGGAGGTTGTCGGGACGACAACGAAATAAGGTGGGGGAGGATGTAACGACCGGAGATCTGGGCGCTCCGCACGACGGAGGGCGACCCGAACAATGGCAAACGCAGCCCCTCACCCGATGACTGTTTGGAGACCCGACACGAAGTGGGCGCACGTAACCGGGTTGAACGACACCTTGAATGGGTGGGCGGACAAATAGGTGAACGACACGATGGGAGGAAGGAAACGAAGTGTGGGCGCGCGGGCAGCAAGTGGACCGAAAGGCACGATGGTGGGCTCGACAATGGATGATGGCTAATTGCGGATGACGGGACACATGCGGGCTGAGTAAGCTAACTGCTGGACGTGGGCTTATACGTCGCCTTGCATGGGCAGCTTGTGCACAAAGCCGACCCGCAAGGGACCACACACGAAACGATTCATCTTCCGAACGAGTCGGCTGGGGCGCTACACGACGAATTAGGGACGTCGGCTTGGAGGACGACACCCTTCCCTTAGGCGGTGGATCACATATAAATGGGAGGGCATCGCAAGGGAGAAAGGCATCAAGTTCTCATCGATCATTCTTCATTAGCCACTCGGTCTTTGGAAAATCGGCGAAGTGGCCCAGCACACAACAGCACGGCGACGATGTGAAGGGTAGTACTTGGGATCGGTCGAAGGCAGTTCGGTTTAGTGAACAGGTCGAACGAGGCAGTGCGAAAAGCACATGAGCAGTGACGGAAGTCTGAACGACTTGGACTGTCCGTGGGCTCGGTTGGTCAATTGATTGGGTCGACAGAATACCCGATAAATGGGACTGTTGTAAACGACAGAGGTCGTGCAGGTCGGTTGTCCAAAGTGTGAAGTCGGATGACTCACACGATTGTAAATTGTAAAACCAGAACTTGCGAAGTTTATTAAACGGTTTTCAGAGGCGCCGGTCAGACCCGGGCCTCCTTTATATATTGTGTCCAAGTGTATCGTGTGATTGTTTATTGTTATGGTTATATTGCTAGATGGTTTATAAGTTGAACAATTGTTAACATAAACAACAGAATTAACATTGAAGATAATAAACATAACACGGTTAAATTATAAATTGGTGTTGGAAGTTTGGAAAGAGGCGTAGTCTACTTTGCCCGAAACCCGGCAAAGGTAGTGCCGCACGACCAACGCGAAGAAAAAAGTAGCGTGGGCGTGACAGGGAGGGTCGAAGGATAAGTTGATGTTGGGACCAAAGATGTTAAAAGAAATGGAAGAAATGGCCATGAAAGTTTGTTCCAATTTAAAGGCTACTCAAGATCGACGAAAGAACTTTGATGATCGGAAAAGGAGTTTCTAGGAATTCAAGTCGGGGATCATTTTTATGTAAGGGTACGAGCTAAAAAGAGTACAATGTTTTCCATGTATCCATGTTAAAAATATATGTTTATGATCCTAAACATATAATCAATTGGCAAGATATATAGGTAAAATGATTTTCTATAATTATGTCAAATAAGGTATTAATAGTAGAAAGGATTGACTAATATTATTTTTTCTTTTGTAGATCCATTCGAAAGTTGAATTCTCAGTTGAACCTCTGGTTATACTCGATCAGAGAGAAGTAATTCTGCGGAAATGAGTTATCACCCAAGTTAAAGTGCAATGGCAGCACTTTGGGCCAGATGAGGCCACCTCAGAGTATGAGCAGCTCATGAGGGAAGCTTTTCCGGGTTTGTTTATAATAGGAAAACATTGAGACGATATTTGATTTGGGCCGGGGGGGGGGGGCAGATGTGGTGTCCCCAGAAAATTGTAATTATTTTATTTACCACAGAGAAAACAAAAACGGGATATTATTGTTATTATTTGAGTTAAGTATTTAAATTTGATAATTATAAATGAAACAATTATGGAGTGTGAACAAATCTTGTAACTCTTTCATATCAAGAAATTGGGATAGGTAGTTACCTAATCCTAACTTCCTCCTTGATTATGAATTCTCCAAGAAGGAATCAAGAGGGTAATTTTTGAGTACCTGAGAGAACAAAGAGGACAGAGAGAGAGAATGTTTTCCATGCTGAAAGGTCAGACATTTGGAATCTAAGTCTGGTGATGACCAGATAAATGTGGACACTGAGACTAAAGTCATGCTAGAAGATATTTGTTTTGTAAGAAAACCTCATGGGGGGGCTTGGACCTAAAGGCAAGTCTCATGGTTGGGAGGATCAAATCTATTGAATTATAGTTGTGACTTCAACGATTGTTTGTCATAAATACTGTGCATAGGTAAGTACAATAGATCACTGTAATTATTTTTGTTATCATACTATAGAGTAAATAATAGTGAATGAAAGAATAGTAATTCTGGAAATCTATTTAAAATGTAAGTTTTAGTTATAAGATTGTATAGTAAAGGAGAGAGAATGGAATCAATAGTAGTTTATGAATTCTATTGAATATGTAAAATATAGGCTCTAGCATAAATTGGGGTTTTGCAAACATTATATGCATTTACAAAAGAACAAGGGTTAGAACCCTGTGATCATGTAACAAGAAGTCCACCGATAACTAAATGAAAAGAAGTAACATAAGGATTTGGAAAGGAAGGACTTTTCAGTTAGATTTTACTTAGAATAAGGGATTGGTAAAAAAATAGTAACTAATAAGGAAACATAAACAATTTGGACAAGAGGTAAAATTTAAATAATTGTTCTAGTTAAGATGTATGGCATCAGTCAAGAAAAGTGATCATCTATACCAAGCCCCATACTCTAAAACTCTAAGAGCACCAAAGACAAGATAAATGGACAAGCATAATAATAAAGAACCATTTTAGAATTGCAGAAGCTATCCTCTCAAGAAGCAAAATACCAAATAACTATAACAAACTATGAAATCGAAAAAATAATGAACTTTAAAAATGGAATGTCGAATCCCTAAGGTCGGGAGCACTCATGTAGAACCAGAGCAAGAACCAAACCCCTTGATCTTGACCCCTAAGAAATAAATGTATAATTCCAAATATAAATTTACAAAAATCTTGTTCTTAAAATAAAAAGACAATTCCGAAGGAGAACATACTCTGAAAAAAAGTTTAAGCAAGAACCACAAAATCTCTTACATGTTGTTAAAATGAAACTCAACATTGATTGATAATATAGAAAACTGTAACAGAACTAACATTTAATCTATGAAGAGCTCGAATGAATGTTGTAACTATTCGAAAAACTGAATATCATTATCTAAGCCAATATATTCTAATCAAAAGATGGAACGACTGAATAATAATAGAGTATAGGAGAAAAAATCACTTTAAAAAGATCTATGGAACCCCACGACGTACTAGTAAATAACATATTTCGATAAGGGTTTGATACCCTCCTCCAGATAACTGCAAGGGTTTATTAGTCAAACACAAAATGTAAATTAACTACCTATAATCTGTCCAAATAGGTAAATATACAATAATACATCCGGAATGAGAAGCCATTAAGGGCGTAGCTATTACGCTCAATAGAAATATATACAGATAGATAACCATATCAAAAATTGATAGCTAGGAAATCCAGACATAGCCCTACTATGAACAATCCAGAAGAGTTGGAGTCATATCGCTTTCTACTTAATCCTTCAAGACTATGACTGCATATACAAAAGACTGAACTCGTTAACATACCTGAAGGGATAGCAATGACCAGAGCATGAGTGATGCAGGAGCAACCAGCAACAAAGCAAACCAGAGGATCAAAATAGAGAAAAGCTTGTTTTAAATCAGAAAAGTGAATTTAAAGTGGATAAATTTTAAGTAGCTTAAAGTGGATATGTCTTGAAGAGACTTGCTATTGATAACAGCCATGCAAGCTTTTTGGAGAGTTTTCATTGTAGAAAAACTAGGAGAAAATCTTATCAATTCTTCCTAATGCATCTTATATAAATGTAATGTGATAGGGTGTGAGATATATCTTATTTGTGAGTAAAATAGTGAGTGAGCAAGATGTAGTCGATTGTGAGTGGGGTTTTAAGGCTGAAATGCCTTAGCCTGGAATGTAATTTGTTCTGTATATATATATGAAACGTGTTCTAGTATTGTGTACGCCTATGCCTATGTGTATGGTATAATTAAATTAAATCTTGTGTTCAAGCTTGTTGATCCAAATATCATGTATATGTTATATGTAAATGTTTGTTAAAGACAGCATGCAGCGTAGAGGAAGATTATGATGATGATGGAGAGATGAATGCTCTACCAGCGAAGAAACCACGAAGGAAACAGGCTCCAGGATCTTGTTTTTTTTAAAGAAATTGGGATTTTGGGCAACCCCCAAATTCTCATTTTCATCAATGAAGCCGTGCCAAAACCCTAGAAAAGGAACTAAGGGTAGATCTTTGGAGCACTTGGGTATCTTCAGAAAAATCTGAAACAGAATGGGGTTAAAAGGTTAACTGATAATAGTTTAACAAAATCTTGAAACATAAATATCCATAGAGGGATAAACATCAAAGAAATTCATTTAAACATGTTAGGGTGGCGTGGAAATTAGCGATTGCAGCAGAATAGAAGCATCATGCCTCACCTTCGCCATGAGAAAGATCACACATAAATATCTGAGAAGGAAATCACAGGTAAACCAAATAAACAAACATCCGAGTATAGGATTGAAAACGCATAAGACAACCCTCGTAGACTCATTGTCGAGCTAACAGAGCTAAGTGGAGTCTCCTCTATCATCAAATGAAACCCAATGCTGAAAGCCATTGATGGAGCGAGTTTGTCGAGGCACATAAGATAGCTGGAGGACCAATGGTGGAGGTCTTGAGGCTTGATCCTGCCATCGCTCAGGAGGAAAATTGTAGTACAAGTGTTAAATGGGTCTGCATGTTTTTAAATAAAAGAAATCCATATTCTTTTCTTTGTATTAAATACAAATATTATCATATTAAATTCAGAATTAATGTATTTTAATCGACAGACTATTATATGTTTAATATTAAGAGCAGTATCTTGACTATATAGTTTGTTGCTGTGAAATAATACATTTAAAAAATTTATATTGATTAATGTGGAAACATGACACTTATGGAGTGTTCTCCTTCGTTAAGGAGTGATTGTATGGTGTTACCCTACCTCGAGGGTTTTGATTAATAAACATAAGAATTTGTATATTTCTGTTGACACATAATCATAGGGATTGGATGAACATCTGTAATTAGTGTAAATAAATAATAGAGAAAATGAAGAGTCGTCGGGAGATGAACTGAACAGTCACTCTCTTCTATTTAACAATGAACAACCTCAATGAATAATACGATTACATTTGAGGAGTTACCTCCTGGTCTGACATGGTATTAGAGCCATCACCATTTTTGGCTTCCTTCTCTACTTTGTAACTCCCTTCTTCCTATGTTCTACCTATTTTATAGAATTGACCTCCTGCAACCACTCCACAGGTGTGCCTCTCTCAAGAATTTGATAACCGTTCTGCAGGTTTTCCTCTCTCTTCCAACTTCTGTAGATGTTTGGCTAGTTATGTGAGGCAATTGCTCCACAAGCTTAGTTGAGGTATCACTCCCACACCTACATGCATGCTACCTACCGATGTACCTCTCATGGTTTCATCACATTTTATCAGGTATTTTTGTCTATTCATACATTTTATTTATAAATCATAGTAAATTAGTGTTAAGCTTTAATACTGAGTTTAAGCGCTAAACCTTTCCTTAAGTTCCTTTATTAAAAGTATGAATTAAGCACGTGGGTGGTATTGATAAGTGGGAAGTGGTATCTCGTGCACCCTAAAAGCTGTAAACAATATTCCTAAATTCATGCGATTAACGTTAGCGGGCAACATGTAGCATGGGAAAACCACTTTTCTCATGCACTCTCAACCTGATATTGATCATGCAAGATTTCACGCGAGATTGCGTGACAACCGTTTTTATGGATGAGTCACGTTGATGGTGGAGGTCATCTGGGTTAGTTGGTGAGCGGATGATGTAATATCTATTGGATCTGGAGAAGTGAGATCAATAGCACGGATTGAAACACTTGATAAAAGGAGAAGTCAACGAGGGACCTTCAATGATTAGTCAGGTAATTGGGACCCTCATGGGGGAAATCCACGTACAAAACTAGATTTAAGTGCAGATAATTGGTTAGAAAGTTAACCAGTAGCCGAATTATAGACTAACACCTCATTTTCGTCAACCTCCTGTGTCATTTTTTTACCAGCAGAAGAGTTTTTTTTTTTTACACAGTACATATTTTAAAATACACTCATTGATATCTATTGAGGGAGTGGTTCTCAATGCGAAGGAGAACAATCCTAAGTGGTCTCGGAAAATCAAACACACTCTCATTTCTAATGAGTTTTGGAAAGGAGAGTGTGTTGGAAATAGATACAAAGAGGCAGAACAACCTACCTCGGACAAGAAATTCATCATTTGGGAAAATAATAATAGCAAGGCTTATGCATTTATTGCAACATCAGTAAATGAAGAGGTGAGTCACCATATTTCTCCATTTTCAAATGATTTCAAAGCCTTACAAAAACTGAAGGAACTCTATGACTCACACTCTGCACTTGAAGCTATTCAACTCATGATTAAATTGTTCGCCCTTGAATGACAAAATAATGATCCTCTTGCTCTTGCATCAAAAGTAAAATATATTATGCATGATATCAAAGTCACTAATGTTGAACTCGACATTCCTCTGATAGCTTTTCTGAAGGCACTTTATCCCACTTACTCAAATTATCTTGAGTCATTGCAAGCAAATGGAAACCTCAAAGATATTACCTTTGACTCCCTTGTGAAAACATTTACTAAAAGAGAGAAAGATTTTGGGAAGAGGACAACTCCTTAGTCTTCTGAAGAGGCTGTGTTCCTTACACATAGAGAGAAGAATCCTTCTCAAGATTCTTTGAGAGGAAGAGGGATCGAATAGGAAGAGGGACAAAATTGAGAATGAATGAAACCAACCCAAAGGTAAAACTAATGACAAAGAGAAAGGTATAGCACCTGAATCCGCTCTCTATGTTGTGGCACACTATAATATTGGATTAAATGAAGACTTATTTAATGCTTCACTTGCTTCTTAGAAAAATGATTGGTTGCTTGATTCAGGAGCAACTTGCCACATGACTTTTAGAAGATATTTTTTTTAATAATTTACTAATAATGTTGATGGAGTAGTATACATTGTAGAAAAATCAAAACTCAAGCCGTCGGGGCTCAGTACAATCACGCTTAAATTGCTTTGTCTTCCAGACATTCTTCTGCATCATGTTTTATATCTCCCACAACTGATGAGAAACTTGTTGTCCTTGTTCCATATCTGCCAACAAGGACACTCCATTCATATGTTTGATGGCATGATTGAGGTGTGAAAAGCATCAAGCCACTCACTTGTCATGACGGGGATAGAAGAAGAAAGGATTCTCAAGGTACAGGGTACCTTTGCTTGTGCACAAATTTTCTCATACAATTCTCATTATGAGGAAGGTACATTTCCATCAAGTTTATTATGGCATGCTAGATTTGGACACTTGAACTATGATAGCCTCTTCTTTTTGAAGAAAAATGGTGTTACTGGTTTGCCTACAATTCTTAGGAAACTTAAGCAATGTGATGCTTGCATTCTAGGAAATCATAGCAAATAGTCTTTTCATGATTCACATTCCAGAGCACATAGAAAACTTAAACTCATTCATTCATATTTATGTGGTCCAATTCCTATTCCTTTTGCAAATGGAAATAAATATATGATGACATTTATTGATGACTACACCAGAATGTGCTGGTTTTATTTATTGGAGAACAAATCTGATGCTTTTCAAACATTCAAGAACTTTCATACATGGATTGAAAATGATGCATAATCTCATATTGGCTCTATTCGCACTAATAATGGAAAAGCATACACTTGAAATGAATTTGAAAATTATCTTCACCAACACGGGATCAAACATCAAACAAGTGTGCCTTATAATCCCCGACAGAATGGAGTAGCTGAAAGAATGAATAGGACAATCTTAAATATGGTGTGCTCCATGATGTTCTTCAAAAATGTAAAAGTGATGTTTTGGGCTGATGTAGTTCAATGTGTTGTATATGTAAATAATAGATGTCCATATAATGTTATTAGAAACAGGACTCCTTATGAAATGTGGCATGGGCACATTCCTTTGGTAAAGAATCTCAGAGTCTTTGACTCCACATGTTATGCCTTGATAGCAAAGGTACACAGAAACAAACTTGGTGCAAGAAGTCGTATCTTCCTAGGGTAGTCAAACACCTCCAAAGCATACCATCTCTATGATGAAGTCAATAAAAAGTTTGTTGTATCTAGAGGTGTAATGTTTCTTGAATCATCCAAAACTGACATTGTTGTTGAGCGGCAACTTGATCGCTTGGATAGATTTGCAAATGTAAAATCATTTCAAGAATTTGATAATCAGATTCCACATCTTCAAGGTGGGATTCATATACTATATCAACCTGTGGAATCTTCTTTTGAAGCAGTCTCTCCCCCACATGAAACTCCAACATCAGGTGATACTTTGAGTGATGTGATTGACAAAATTGGGAGACTCAATCTTCATTCAGTCCCAACTCAATCAATAGAGCAACCTGGACCATCTCAAAAAGGTCCCCCAAAGTGGTTGACAAAGACACTTGAAATTGTTCATCCTGATGAGGTTGGAATGATAGGAACTAGAAATTCAACTCGGAAAAATGGAAGTGATGTAGATGACTCTGATTCACCCGTTGATATGGATGTTTCTTATGATTGTGAATTGAATTTGTCTATAGATTTTGAACCAACTTCCTTCAAAGAAGGTGCTTCTCATGATGAATGGAAGGAAGTAATGTCAAAGGAGTATGATGCCTTGATAAACAATGGCACTTGGAAGCTAGTGATCCACCATTGGGAACCAAACCAATTGGCTGCAAGTGGTTCTACAAGAACAAGTATAAAGCTAATGGCTCACTTGACAAGCAAAAAACTAAGCTTGTGCCAAAAGGTTTTGTACAGAAGGAAGGGGTCAATTACGAGGATACTTTTTCCCCCATGGCAAAATGGGCTACCATCCGGACACTCTTTTCCCTAGCAGTTCAAAATGGTTAGGAAGTCCATCAAATGGATGTAAAAACTACCTTCTTGAATGGAGATCTAAAAGAGAATGTTTTTATGTCCGTGCCTGAAGGATTTTCTGTAAAAGGACATGAACATAAAGTATGCAAACTTGTGAAATCCTTGTATGGCCTCAAAAAAGCACCACGAGCTTGGTATGAAAAACTAATTGACCATTCTTCTAAAACTCAATTTCAAACATTATGATCTTGATGATGCAACTTTGTTTGTTAAGAAGGTTGGAAAAATAGTTGTATATCTTGTGGTATATATAGATGATATTTTGATGACAGGGAACAATGACAGCTACATTGCATCCAAAAATGAGGAATTGAGGAAAGGTTTTGAAATGACTGATTTAGGCTATGTTCATTACTATATTCATATTGAAGTAACTCAACATCCAAAGTCCATATTCCTTTCTCAAAAGCAGTACATTGGAGATCTGTTGAATAGGTTTGGCATGACTGAATGCAATCCTCTGAGTACTCCAATGGAACAAAACTTAAAACTCACATCCATCGAAGGAAAAGAATTTGAGGATGCAACAAAGGATAGACAGCCTGTAAGAAGTCTCAACTACCTAACTACTACCAGATCAGACATTTCATTTGTTGTTGGAACCCTCTCCAGGTTTATGCAAAAGCCTTTTGTGGGACATTGGTCTGCTGCAAAAATAGTTCTAAAGTACTTGAAGGGAACTCAAGACTTTTGAATCAAGTATACATAGGTGCGTGACTTTATCTTGATTAGATACTCTGATTCAGACTTCAATGGAGACATAGAAACTGGGGTATCTACTTCGGGTTATGTTATCAGTCTGGGACCAGGCGTTGTCTCCAAATCAGTTCCATTAGATTCCACAACAGAAGCAGAATATGTGGCAGCAGCTGAGGCAACAAAAGAAATTGTGTGGCTCAAGAAAATTATGGAAGATTTGCAGGTAAAACAAGTAGAATCGACTCCACTCATGATTAACAATACCTCAGCAATAAATTTGGCCAAGACCCCAAAGTTCCATGAACAAAAAAAGCACATCAATACAAAATATCATCTCATTTGACATCATGTTGAGGCCCAATCCATGTTCACCATTGTTTCGCTAATGAGAAGATTGCAGACACCTTCACCAAAGCGCTTGGAAGAGAAAAGCTTGAAAGATTCACAACAATGCTTAGACTCACCAACATCCCTTCAGATTAAGGGGGAATGTTTACACCTAATCATAGGGATTGGGTGAACAACTTTAGTTAGTGTAAATAAATAGTAGAGAAAATGAAGATTCATCGGGAGATTAATAGAACAACCATTCCCTCTTGTATATAATAATGAACAACCTGAATGAATAATACAATTACATTTGAGGAGTTACCTCCTAGTCTAACAATTTTGATCTTGTTATTTATGGTAATATTTTCTATTTTCATATATTTGAAGGTGAGATCTACTACAAGTGGTATCAGAGCACTTTCTTGGGAAAAGCAGAGATTTTTTTTTTTTTTAGGAAGTTTTTGGAGTAGAGAGTTTTCTTATCAGATATAAAACCTTTTATGCTAAAATTAAAAAAAAAAAAATAGAATATATGGATTCTTTGTGGAAAAATACCCAAATTCAAAAAAAAAGTCAGTGGAATCGGAGTCCGAGTGAGAGAGATATTGCTTATTTAAAATCAGTTGTGTTGCATAATGTTTTATGAATACAATTCGTGGATGACAGACCTCTAGTAAATTTTTACAGTTTTTTTGTGGGGAATTTTGGGAAAATAATTGCAGATATGAGATCCTATTGAAAAATCACCCAATTTCGAAAAGACAATTGGTCGAATCAGAGTCCAGATGAGGGAGATATCTCTGACTTAGAATCAGCCATTTTTTTTAGAAATTTTTGTGACAACAGGACAATGCAACACGAATCTGAGTTCGAAAATGCCCATCAGGATTTCTCAAATAAGAAGATGCAGAGCAGTTGCTCATTTCCAAAAAAAAACTATACTAAGGATTTTGAGCCATATTGTCTGAGTTGTGGCCATTTTAAATTTGCCGCATAAAGTAGGTAATTTTTTTTCAAAACCCTCATTCTACTTCATGGCTTCTACTGAGATGGTTTTTACAGGACGTGATAATGGTCCTACTGTTGAGGAATTCCTACAAAACCTTATGTCAACTTGGCCAAAAGTTTGGAAAAATATAACATGATTCTATTTAAAAAATGAGTCGGCCATATAGTGGGACTCACTTGACAAGAAGAAGATGGTAAGCCTTCCTAATGAAGAATTTGAAAAAGTCCTTTTAGACAAATGGTCCCATGCTAGAAAACAAGATAATGAGGAACATAAGGGGTTAGTTTTTACTTGTATCTCCTTATTATAGGTTCATGGATGTATTCAGAAGGAGAAGATCATTATGTTTATAAATTCTAGTTGCAAGCATAATTTTATCAATGTTAATTTCGCAAAAAAGGTTGCAAGTTCTAGCAAAACACATTGAAAAAACACAAGTTGATAATGAGGATGTCCAAGTGTATAAAGATTTAAAGGTTTATATGGACAAGTATGTATTACATTTTGATTTTTATGCTTCAGATATTGCTAATGTGGATGTTGTTTTGGGATACCCTTGGATGGAATCTGTTAATATTATCAATATTAATGTGCAGAAGAAGTTCATGAATCTTTGGTATAAATAGAAGAAAATTATGTTACAAGATATTTCCATCAATAAATAGGTAGATTCCAAGGAGGCTGAAGCAGAAAATGTTGCAGGTAATGACACATCAGATGAGGCGTCCATGGTTGAAGTAATACAAGAAGATAAGAAACAACCAGAGTTTCCACAACATGTACCAGATACCAATTAGGCTCCATTAGGTAGTGAATTAAGGAAAGATACACTATTGGTTAAAAGTTTAGAATATTACCACCCACATCAGCCAACAAAAAAACAACCAACAAGATGGCAGCAAATTAGCAACAAGGACAACAACCCCTGCATGACAAATGGAGAGGTGTGATGATCCACCCAGAACACATCAACACAGAGAAACCACCAAGATCAACTCTCATATCAACCAAGCGAGGCACCGACTTGATCGAGTAATCACCTATCTCTAGGATGCCTAGATGCATGTGCATGGTACCAGTAGACTACTCTTTTGAGTAGATCTTATTATTTGTGTTCTTCTTATGTTTCAGGGAAGAAACATGTTTAAAGGGGGTGGAATGTAGTATACCTAGGGGGGATATTATGGGGTAGAGAGGGAAGTACTCAAGGGAATAATGTAATAATGTGATGGGCCATAGTTAATAAATAGAGTTGCTAACATCCATCATGTAAGGCACCACAAGTAGTTAGGACTAAAGTGATAAGCCCATTGTATTAGATGTATAATATTGAGAGACCCATGGTAATGACCCATGGTATTATATGTATGAAGCCTATATAGATGCTAAAGACTCCCCATTAAAAAATGTCAAGGATTATTTTATTGGAAAGCATATGGCTTGTGGAGTATTCTCCTTCTTTACGGAGTGATTGGATGGTGTTACCCTACCTCAAGGGTTTTGATTAATAAAGAAAAACATTTCTATATTTCGATCTTGTTATTTATAGGCATATTTTCTATTTTCATATATTTGTGGGTCAGACCTACTACATATAGGGGGTTTGGGAAGCCCCTCAAAACCCTTATCAGTTAAAGATCTAGTTGAGCAAGAACCTCTATCGACACTTCTTCTTCAAGAAACCAGACTCAAAGAACTATATATTTCAATAATAGCAATATCCTTTTGGTGAGATAGTACTAGAATAGTGTAAAGCTCTCATGCAACATCTAGAGGACTAGGTACTTTCTTGCGAGGCTCTTTTCTTTCTCTTGGTTAATAGTCTTAAATAGAAATAGTGTATAACAATTTTATTGTAAAGGAAGGATACAAAGGAGCATAACTCTATCATTAATGTTTTTAGTCTAGCAATATGTGGAGAAAAATGTGACTTTTGGGATTCATTGATCTCTTTAAAAGAAAAGTAGTGGCATAATAACAACATTATAGGAGGGGAATTCAATACCATTCTCCAATATATTGAGAAGAAAGGGGAAATGGTTGTTTAGGACCCCTTTCAACAAAGAATGGAGAATGTAGTTACTGAAAGAGACTTAATTGATGCACCACCAAAAAAACGAAAATATATCTAGAGAAATTGGATAAGCAGTAAGAATCATATAGTAGCTAAATTGGATTTCTTTCTAATGAAAATGAACAAGCTCCTTAAAGGGTTGAATTGTGTGTAACAACCCCACATACTATATATATATATATATATATAGATACTATATATATATATTTATATATATATTATATATATATAATATATATATAATATATTTATATATTATATATTATATATATTTTATATGTATGTATTTACACACCCTGGGCTCGGTAACTTATGGGATTAGTGAAAAATCCTAGTGAAACTTTAGTTTTTAAAAGTTTATTTTAATTTAGTTTTCTTTAAAAAGAAAATAAAAATTATGATAAGTGTTGGAACTCATGGGAAAAGACCCTAAATGAGATTTTGAATTAAAAAAAACTTAGATATATTTATTCCCTCTCTCCCCTTAGAGATAAAACATCTTAGTGGGAAAAAAATGCTAAGGAAGGAAGGAGGAGAAGGATGGAGGCATCTTGAAAGAAGAGATGAAGAGAGCTAGAAACCTTGATTAGGAAATTGTTGAGGTGAGGTAGGACACTACCAAAAGGATATTCTTGCATTAAAATGTGAGCATGTGGAATCCCTAAATATACTTGTGGGTCTATAAGTTCTATGTTAGACTGGGTAGTCTTGATGCCTAGGAATGAACCTAGTTGGACATTGTCTTTTAACTAATCTATAATTTGAAAGGATCGGGGGAGTACTAGACATAATTTCTAGTCTCGTTTGTTGGGAGGATGGGTCTTCTTCCTGGTTCAAGTTACTTGGTTGCCTAAATTTACAGAGATATGTATATGGTTTCTAAACCAAGTAGTACTTTTATAATGATATGGAATACATTTTTTCTAGAATTAACTATGGATGGAATGGGTAAATTATGATTGATATGACTCTGCAATTGTTGTACTGACTAAACTAGTTATCAAATAAAGCAATGAAGACTATGTTCCTTTGTCTTTTGAGTAGAAACAATTAGTCTAGAACTATAGTATGTGGAGTATTATATTATTAATACTCTAAATGTAATTTTAGGTCTTGAACTGAATATGTATATAAAAAAAGGCTAAACAAACTAAATCGTAAGGGATTTTGTGAAAAAAATAACCCCAGATATTATCACCTGAGAAAAATTGCAAATGTTGTTGTTGAGTGTAGAAATTAAATGAGGAAAATAATATGTTTATATTTCCTATAAGGGAAGTCTTCACTTGTTAATGTACCAAGGTAAAATCCTTAATTATTGTTAGGACTCCATATTGTCTACTTTTGACCTTATATTTTGTCATTATGTTATCCCTTTTTAGCCCATAAGTTGAAACCCTTCATAACATTTTGACCTCATTATTCCAAGGTATGAAGTAACTCTCCTCATTTCTATATGTTTAATTATTCAACACATATTCATGTTATCTTTATAATTAATCTTTGGAAGTTGACTAAGTCACTGACAATTGTTGAAACTGTTCAAAGTCCACAAAATTATAATTCACAGTTGCTGCAACACCAGGAACAACAACTGCGCAGTTGTTGTAACACCAAAAAAAACAACTGACTAAAGCATGTAAAACCTCATTTTGAAAAGGGTGAAACAACAATTGTCTAGCGGGGCAGTAACCGTTTGAAGCTGGCAGAACTATACTTGGCAGATGCTGACACAACACGATCAACAAAACATAGTTGCAGATGCTAGAACACCAGGAACAGCATGAGAACTTCAAGGGAACAATTGAGATTTATCAAATCGACAACAATAACAAAACAGCCAAGGATAGTACAAGGATCTCAAGGAGATGGACGAGGTATACCAGTTTTGCAACAGCAAAAGGATTCGACTAACGAAGGATGACAAAGATATACACTGTTGTAACAGCATGCTGTAAAGGGAATTGATTTCCTATTTTTGTACAAAAGGGTCAAACTGAATGAATAATGACAATCTATTGTAATATATATATCCTCTATAAAGAGGAGACATCTACAGTTGAGAGTTAGTGAGTTATAACGGAAGTATTGTAGTGTAGAGCAAGTCTGAATATTTATTGTAATTGGACATTTTGGCAGATGAATAAAGCACTGTTCTGAGCATTTCAACTTAGCATCTGTGTTCCATGGAATCTTGTGAGAGGGACAGGGCCCACCTTCTTCACAAGATTCACCCATTTCTTTTCTGTTAAGTGTGTGTGTGATTTCCGTGTATTTCTAGCCTTGCTTATGATATTTCCTTTTTGCTGGTACTTTGTTTCCTTGATCGATTGGCACTGTGGGAGTGTGTCACCATTGATTAGGATTTTTAGTGTGCATTGGCAATTTGGTCACAGACGCAGGTGCTGAACATCCTTATTCTTAGGACAGGGTCCTGGTCCTCTATTACAAAACAACCATCATTTCTTTCTGTAGATTTGTTACCACTAATTAATTGCTTTCATTCCATTTCTACAATAGATCATAGCTGCTGTAATGCAGAGTAAGGGTTTGATAGAAAGTAGATTTGTTTATACTACAGCCTTTAATGCTTGTAGGATTGAGTGCATACAGTACGAGGTCACCTTTGAAACAAAAGGACTTTCTCGGGTTGACAATTTAATGTGGTACTCGACTGTTTAATTACTAAACAATTCAGGCAACCAACATTTTGGCGTCGTTGCTGGGGAAGGCGACTAAAGATTTTAAAGGCATTAATGATTTTACTTTAGAATAACAGGTGCATGAGAGGACGCAGGAAAGCTAACTTCACAGGCGGCAAGGGCACAGGAGGAGGAAGAAAAACTTTCATTGACAAGATCATTTCAAAGGCCAAGACATCCCAGAGAACAAGTTCCCGAAGACCTCAGATCCAGTATTCCTCCCAAACAAATCACCAGACGGAGGAAGTACTAGCACCTGAAAGGAAGCTGGAAACACCAGAGCATGTTGAGGAACCGGTAGAAGAACCTGAAGAAACAGAAGATACTAAAGACAGAGCAAGCGATTCAGGAAAAAGACCAATGGAGGATAACAGAGCGGAAGGAAGGGGGGGAAATTCACTCTCCACCTTGGCATTTCCTATTGGGGATCTCCCAAGAGGAAGAACCCCTATCAAGAACATTCCACGTGCAGCATTACCTAATTTTCATGGGTTATCCTCTGAAGACCCTAATGAGTTCCTCTTTGAATTCGATATACTCTGTAGGAGTTATGATTATGTAACTCCTGCTTAGAAATTAAAACTGTTTCCAGCAACATTGAAAGGGAATGCATTAAGGTGGTTTATGAGCTTAGGGTCTCAGGTAATCACTACGTGGGATCAGATGAAAGAAAGTTTTCTGACCAAATATCAGGATTATTGTCGAACAAGAGAAAGGAACGAAGAATTGTTTAAAATGGTTCAAAAGGAGGACGAGAATCTAGAGGACTTTGTAGAGAGACTACAGTATAATTTGCAGCGATCTGATCATCCAACTATGAGTAAGGATATTCTGAAGACAATACTACTAAAATGGGTACGAGATGACTGCTTGGATATGCTAAATATGCTTGGAAAAGGGGATATATCCAAAGAACCATTTGATGAGATTATCAACCTCTGTATGAGATGTTCCAGAGGAGCAGCAAGCAGATCTAAAAGCAGAGACATTATATACTCAAGAGTCCAGAAATCAGCAAGTGGAGGAGAAACACGAGCTGAAATAGGTAATTTTCTTGAAGAATTTAAAACTGAAATGTTAAGCTCTTTTGCTTCACAAATTGATGCCCTGCAGGTTAAAAAGAAGGAGGCAAAAGCAGAAGCTACTATGGCTATTTTCTATTCTAAATGCAGAGAGGAGCACCCACTGAGGGAATGCCCATTGGATAGGGTACCAAATTGTGATATCTGTGAAAAGGATCATGAGACTCAACAATGCCCTTCTTTGCCAGGAATAAAGGCAACACTGCAATCAACTGAAGAGGAAGCTGAAGCGGTGTACCTGATGACACAGAGGAGGCAATGGCAACCACAAAGACAAGGTATGAATTCTAAAACATCATTTAGTCATTGGAATAATCACTCTCCTTTTCAAACAAATTACCCACCCATGAATCAAATGTAATACCCACCCTTTAATCCAATGCAATTTCCACCTATGCAGCAAGCAAATCCTCCTTTTACCGATCCTACCATGTGGAATCCTTGGACTCTTCAACAACCTTATTTCAATCAATGGAACCCAAACTGGAAAACCCAACAGATTCCATTTCCTCAACACCAACAATCTCTTTCCTTACCATCTAACGCTCTGCCGAATAACCAGTCAATCAAACCCCAACTGCCTGTACAACCTAACCCCAACCCGAATAATAATAAAGATCTAGAGGTAATTGATATTCAAAGTCAACCTGTTTCCCCTATGCAATGTAATGATATCCATTTACGTTCTGGGAGAATAGTTGAACCCATCATTGATGACATTACTGACTCTGAAAAAGAGGAAACTAGAAAAGAAAAATCATCTAACAACAATGTTGAAACAGTTGAATCATCTTCTAACAAGACTACTCAAACATCAGAGACAACCTTCCCTGAACGTCTGGCTCTTACCAAAACATTTGAGCCACCTGCTTTTAACCTTCTAGGAGAACTGCATAATTTATATGTCAAAATTCCGCTATTGCAAGCACTAAGAGATGTTCCTATTTATGCTAGAACTCTTAGGGATATTTGTATTAAAAAGCCTGGAAGAAAAGCTAAGGAACCTCTCACAGCCCATGTGATGGGAGAACTGACTACTTTGATGACAGAAAAAGACCCCCCTGTGAAATATGGTGACCCTGGTCACCCTACAGTAATAGTTCAGGTTGGTAAAACCTTTGTCTCTAAAGTTCTGGTAGATCTGGGTGCTGCAATAAACATTATGACACTTGAAACAGCACAATTACTGCAGTTGAAACATTTAATTAGGGAAACCCCAACCATTCTAGAGTTGGCTGACCGCTCTACAATTAAACCCGAAGGAGTCATTGAAGACCTGGTAATTTCCGTAGAATCTTGGAATTACCCAGCGGACTTTGTTGTGTTACAAACTAAAACAAAGTTGGGGGGTCATCCACTGATTCTAGGAAGACCTTGGCTGGCTACAGCAGATGCCTTCATTAGCTGTAGATATGGATCAATGAAAATATCTAATGGGCAGGAAACCAAACAGATGACTCTTTATCCTCATACCATACCCATGATTAATAGCGACAATTCTGTATGGTTAGATTATGAGGATGAGGAAACCCAACCTATTTTAACTGTCGGACAAGCTTTAACTTTCAAAGACTCAACCAAAGATGAATTAATTAGCAACTTTATTTCTAAACCTTCTTTGGTCAGTCCAGAAATACATAATCACTTCACTGCAATCTTGGAATCTGAATCCCAGCAGAACCTTGAAACTGAAAATCTACCTCAGACATTAACTGGCAGCCCCTCCAAAAGTATAACAGTAGAAATCGAGCCAGGTAAAACATTAAATATAAATCCCAATCTAACAGATGATCAAAAATAGCAGTTAATGAAGATACTCCGTGAAAATAAAGAAGCATTCACATGGGATTATACAGATATGAAGGGGATTTCTCCTGAACTATGCACCCACCGCATTTATATTAAATAAGGATCCCACCTAGTCTATCAACCCCAACGACGGATGAATCCCAATTTAAGGGAAATTGTAAAAGAAGAACTTCAAAAATTGTTGAATGGAGGATTTATATATCCCATATCTGATAGTGAATGGGTTTCTCCACTAGTAATTGTACCCAAGAAAAATGGGAAATGGAGAGTATGTGTTGATTATAGAGCCCTAAATAAGGCCACCCAGAAAGACCATTTCCCTTTACCATTCATTGATCAGGTATTAGATAACTTGGCAGGTAAGAAATTATTTTCCTTTTTGGATGGATTTAGTGGATATAATCAGATCAGGATTGCTCCCCAAGATCAGGACAAGACCACTTTCACTAGCCCATGGGGGACCTTTGCCTATAGGGTTCTTCCATTTGGGCTATGTAATGCCCCAACAACATTTCAAAGAGCAATAATAGGGATTTTTTCTGATATGTTAAATGATTCTTTAGAAATATTTATGGATGAATTTACTCCTTATGGCATGACCTTTGAGGATGCATTACAGAACCTTGAAAAAGTACTTAAGCGATGTATAGAAGCACACCTTGCCTTAAGTACTGAAAAATGCCATATGATGATGAATCAAGGTATTGTATTGGGTCACTTCGTCTCATTCTTAGGAATTCAAGTCGATCCATATAAAATACAGGTAATTCAAACCCTCCCTATCCCAAAAACACAAACTGATGTGAGAATTTTCTTAGGACATGTCGGGTATTATAGAAGATTTATCAAGAATTTTTCTAAAATAGCTTCTCCTCTTTTTTGTTACTAACGAAAAATGCTGAATTTAAGTGGACTGTTGATTGTGAAAAAGCATTTGATGAACTTAAACATCAGTTGTCTACAGCTCCCATTTTGAGAGGACCTGATTGGGCACTCCCCTTTCATATATCCTCTGATGCCTCAGACACTACCATTGGAGCTGTCTTTGGACAAGAAGAAAACAGTCTTCCCTATGCCATTTATTTTATTAGTAAAAACATGACCGCCGCAAAACTCAATTATACAGTTACTGAGAAGGAATTCCTAGCAATGATTTACGTTATCAATAAGTTTCGGCATTACATTACTGGTTATACTACTTTTGTGAATACTGACCACTTAGCCATTAAATACTTAATGAACAAATCAGTTACAAATGCTAGAGTTACCAGATGGTTATTGTTATTACAAGAATTTGATATCACAATTGTAGATCGACCAGGAAAAGAGAATGTAGTTGTTGATTTTCTTTCTTGTTTAAAAACTAATGAAAATATTCCAGTAGATGATTCTTTTCCTGACGAGTATTTATTTGCAGTATTTGCTCACTCACCCTGGTATGCAGACATTGCCAACTACTTAGTTGCAGGGAAATTACCATCACACCCATCACATAGAGAAAAAAGGAAAATCATTCAGCAAAGCGCTAGGCACAACTAGATAAGCGGCTGTCTGTTTCACACAGGACTCGATCAAGAGATCCGGATATGCATTGGCGAAGATCAAATTTATGATGTATTGAAAGCCTGCCACGATGGCCCTTGTGGAGGAAATTTTGCAGACAAAAGAACAACACACAAGGTTCTCAGGATGGGTTACTACTGGCCCTCAATCTTCAAGGATGCAAAGAAATATGTCAGGGCCTGCGATAGCTGTCAAAGAATGGGCCAGCCTAATCACAGGGATGAAATGCCACTCAATACCCAGGTAATTCTTGAACCTTTTGAAATATGGGCACTAGATTTTATAGGTCCCATTAACCCTCCATCCAATCAAAAATTTTACATACTAGTATGCACAGATTATATGACTAAGTGGGTAGAAGCTAAGGCACTCCTCAAAGCTAATGAAGAATCAGTATTAACATTTTTATTTGAAGAGATCTTCCTTAGGTTTGGACTGCCTAGGGAACTAGTCATTGATGGGGGACCTCCATTTAACTCTCATGGCTTCAAAGACACATTGCAGAAATACCATATTAAGCATAAAATGACTACACCTTATCACCCCCAGGCAAATGGGCTGGTGGAAAGCACCAACAAAGTCATAGAAGCTATTTTGACAAAAACAATAAAGGAAAATAGGGGGGACTGGTTTCAAAAGTTGCCTGAAGTGATATGGGCTTATAGAACTACTTGGAGGAATACTACGGGCTTTTCACCCTATGAATTAGTTTTTGGTAAAAATTTTGTTTTCCCTCTGGAGTTTGAAATCAAAACTTTAAGAACTACTTTAGCTGTTAACCTTGCTTTGACTGATGCACAGACAGCCAGGTTGCAGCAGCTTCAGGAACTAGGTGAGAAGAGGTTGGATGCCATCCATCAAACAACCATGATCCAACAACAAAGAACCAGATGGCATGACAAAACTATTAAGCAAAAGCAGTTCCAGAAAGGTAATTGGGATTTACTGTATGACTCCCATTTCGAAAATTTCCAAGGTAAATTAAGAACAAGGTGGCTAGGACCTTATGAAATAGATGTTATTTTTCCAAATGGAACAGTTAGACTCTTAACGATTGATGATAGTAGAACACCGTTATTAGTGAATGGATATTGACTCTATTCATATCAATGGCCTGTTTCTAAAGAGGATTTCAAAGCTACCTATATGGCAGACTTACATTATGTCTTTTTGGGGGAACCTGCTGTCCCTCAAGGCACTTAAATTTATGTTTATTTATTTATTTTTAGATTAGATTTCTTAACTAATAATCCCTGCCAAGGGTTGCCATGTTACAATTAATTGTTTTGCAGATCTTAGTTTTGGAGGATGGTTGAGAATAAAAATTCCAAAAGAATCACTTTGTAGCTTGGAAACATTTTTCGGACCATAAATCAAGTTTTTCATTGTGTCCCGTTGCTGCAACACCACTTCCCGTTGCTGCAACACCACTTCCCGTTGCTGCAACACCACTTCTTGTTGCTGCAACACCACTTCTCGTTGCTGCAACACCATTTCCCGTTGCTGCAACACCACTTCCCGTTGCTGCAGCACCACTTCCTGTTGCTGCAACACCACTTCCTGTCGCTGCAATAACATTTCCCGTTGCTGCAACACCATTTCCTATTGTTGCAACACCATTTCCCCGTTGCCGCAACACCACTTCCTGCTGCTGTAGCACCAACTCATGTTCCGGCAACATCACTTTTCAATATTGTAATACCAGTTTCAATACTTAATGAACTATCATCCTGATGGAACATATTATGCTTCGTTAAAGGAACCGTCCATGCACTCTGATAATTACACTTCTTCACTACTACTTCTTGTCAATAATAAAAATCACTTATATTTTCATGCTTGTAGACCCATTGAAATTATTATTAATCCAGCAAAAGTCAAGATAAGACTTTTGGCGCACAACTAAAGGTAAAATTAAAGGTATGCATGTTTAAGTGTGAATATTAAATTATAGTTAATGTGGAGATGTTGATACGACTGCCGAAATTATTGTACTACCAATCAGATCATTCAACCGTAGATTTGGGGGGATTACCAAAATATTGTAATTATTGCATAACACGTCAATCACCGTCACCCTTACTCCTCGCGGTAATATCTAAAAGTCACCTCGTCATGGCATATCCTCATTTATAACGGTTTACTCTGTCTCAAAATCGGCAACTCGGCTCTGCATTGTGTATTTTCGCTGGATCAGCAACTATGGGGGGAAATCTGATTACATATGAACCTGGCACAACAGCACTACTGGAACTCTACCCTGAGATTTACCAAATTTTCCTGCAAGCAGGATGGGTAGACTACTTTAGAAGACTCCCAGATTTCAACACACAACAAGTGTTGGAGTTCGCATGCAACTTAAGAGAAGGATTTTCTATGGTCCAGGGAGTGCAGATTCTAGTAACAGAGGAAAACGTAGCCCAAGTTTCTGGGTTACCGATCAATGGTACATGCTGGTTTAGTAGGAAACATCTTATTCTAAATGCGCAGCAAGGCTTTTTCCTACGAGGCGAGCATGTGGAAGCCAAAGGCAGAGGGGTCGCACTTCAGTCACTGCCTCTACCATGGCCAAAGGTTGCGGAGTTCATTAAGCAGTATTTGACTTGCGAAGGTTGTTACCAGGTAATTTACCAACACGACTTCGTTTTGTTAAATCATTTGAGGCATGGTCAGTTAATAAACATGCCCTATTATCTATTGGGTTGTCTAAAAATATGTCACGTTATACTGTAAAAGCAAAGCATCCGCTCATTTCCTTGAAACATCATCGCCTAGCCCAACTCCTAATAAATAGAGGATTTGCTCTAAATCATCCACCCCCCCTCATTAATTCTCCCCAACAACCAGAGAAAATATCCTAGGAAATTCCCCAACAACCAGAGAAAATATCTCAGGAAATTCCCTAACAACCAGAGCAAATACCCCAGGAAATTCCCCAACAACCAGAGCAAATATCCCAGGAAATTCCCCAGCAACCAGAGCAAATACCCCAGGAAATTCCCCAGCAATTAGTAGCAGAAACACCCCTGCAGAGGACCCCATCCCCCAATGAAGCTCAACCATCCACCCCCATGCTTCATATCTCCACTGATGACTCCGATGATAACACCCCCATCATCTTTCTTAAAAGAAAAAAGCGGCAGAAAGTTGAAACTCCACAAAAAAGAAGAAGAACCAAGGCTTCAATCAAAGTAGCTGCTATTCCTAATAGTTCCCCTATTCTGAAGGAAAGTGGCCGAAAAAGAAAAATTACTGACTTTCCTACTTCTTTACCAAGGCGACAAACACACTCGTCTGTAGCAGTTAAACCCACCAGCCCCATTATCCCCACTTCTCCACCCATCACCCTAAAGTCCCACACTCCAACCATTCCTGAGAATTCCCTTTCCTCACCCTCTGGGGCTGAGATGCAGAGCATTGACAATTTTGTGACATCACTTTATGAGGCAACTGCTACACAAGAACCAGCTGTCGAAAAATCTAAAGTAGACACCCAAGGTAATATTGGGCGAGTGGCTGTTACACAAGAACCAGCCATTGACCCAACAGGTGACACACAAGAACCACCTGTTGCGGATACAAATGACCTAGTGGATGCGGAGGAACGATCCCCTCCTCCATTAGAACCTGCAGATACATAAGCTCCGCCTACCATAGCCTCCCTGCAGGAAGAAATTGAATTTTTAAAATCCCAAATTAAGGATTATCAGCAGAAGATAATGATGGTTAAGGAAGCCTATCAGAATGAATACAATCTTCACATCCTAGCACGGGTAGTGTCTGTAATAGAAAAGAGTCAATATAATGAATATATGTGTAGCGAGTGTGGTGAGCTTTACACTTGAGCAGGATATAAGATAGTCCAGGTTCCAATGACTGAAGTTAATCCACAACCGTCTGCTGCCGTAATCAAAACAGAACAACCCCCTGTTACACAAGAACCAGCAGGAGTTGCAAAAGAAGAAGCAGAACAACTTGTTGTTACACAAGAACCAGCAGGAGTTGCAGAAGAAGAAACAGAACAACCTGCTGTTACACAAGAACCAACAGGAGTTGCAGAAGAAGAAACAGAACAACCTACTGTCACACAAGAACCAGTAGGTTCTCCAGGAGTTGTAAAAGAAGAAACAGAGCATCTTGCTGTTACACAAGAACCAACAGGTTTTTCAAGAATTGTAGAGGAAGACATGGAACCACCCCGGGCCACCCAAACTACTACAAAACAGAAATCTTTTTTTGATGCCTATGCACAGGCTGAACCTCCCTGTGTCAGCAATGCTCACACTAAGACCTCTAGTTTTCAACAATTAAAGGACACATGGAGAACAAAATATGAGCTTTCACAAGGGAAGGCATTCCAACAGCAAAAGTCAATCTGGTTTAGCTATGCATACAGAAATTGGGATGCACTTAAACAGTCTCGAGCTCAACATAAAGAAAATAAGGAATTAAAAGCTAGGTTGTCCCACATCTTCGATTTGGTCCAGAAGGTATTGGCTACAAGAAAACCCTCTTTCAATCATGCGGTATTTTTGAGAGAACACCTAGCATTCTTGCAAATAAAGGCAATCAGAGATGGAAGACCCTACCAAGTTGATACACCTGATCAATTTATTGAAACATTCAGAGAAGCACCAAATAATGATCAAAACTTGCTCTATGAACTATATCTTCATAATGAGGCCATGCCTGAAGATAGAGTGATGAATATACTCCCTATTGTTGGTGATATCCAAATAAGAGCCTTCATCTCTTTTCTAGCCAATCAACTTACCTGGAAAAATGCCTATATGTCAGTAACGCATAATGAGCAGAACTGCCTTCTCTGGATTCGAAATGAACCATAGAATGCAGCCACCTTCATTACACAACATCAAAAAAATATGAGTAATCTAGAGATGGTTGATCACATGAGGAAACTACAGGCAACAGTCTTGTAGGACTGTCAACATTATGTAAAAACAAAAGGGGCGTTGGCCATCAAAGCAAACAATTTGTTTTGGGAACATTGTCCGAAAGAGAGACAGGAATATCATCCTTACAATCCCCTCAATCTTCAGGTAGCAATTTCACGCATACCTTATTATGTCAAATGTATGGAATAGTGTGCTGAAAGGTGGATTAGTTACCGTTTTCATTTCCCTCTCTTGTGGTTACCTGGTCAGCAATATAAGGCTCATTACAAACTAACCAAAAAGGAGGAGGTGGCAGTATGGCAGCAATTACAGAGTGTCTATGGATTCAGAAGCAGGTCTGATAAAACCTTCTTTAGCTATTGTATCAGCAACTTACACTGTTCATCCCAGTACTTCGACTCAGATTCAGAGTAAACGTTGCATGAGGACATGCAACCCTTTTAGTTGGGGGGGGGATGTTAGGACTCCATATTGTCTACTTTTGACCTTATATTTTGTCATGATGTTACCCCTTTCTAGCCCATAAGTTGAAACCCTCCATAACATTTTGACCTCATTATTCCAAGGTATGAAGTAACTCTTCTCATTGCTATATGTTTAATTATTCAACACATATTCATGTTATCTTTATAATTAATCTTTGGAAGTTGACTAAGTCGCTGACAATTGTTGAAATTGTTCAAAGTCCGCAGAATTATAATTCACAGTTGCTGCAACACCAGAAACAACAACTGACTAAAGCGGGTAAAACCTCATTTTGCAAAGGGTGAAACAACAATTGTCTAGTGGGGCAGTAACCATCTAAAGCTGGCAGAACTATACTTGGCAGATGCTGACACAACACGATCAGCAAAACATAGTCCAGATGCTGGAACACCAGGAACAGCATGAGAAATTCAAGGGAACAGTTGAGATTTATCAAATCGACAACAATAACGAAATAGCCAAGGATAGTACAAGGATCTCAAGGAGATGGACGAGGTATACCAGTTTTGCAACAGCAGAAGGATTCGACTAACGAAGGATGACAAAGATATACACTGTTGTAACAACATGCTGTAACGGGAATTGATTTCCTATTTTTGTACAAAAGGGTAAAACTGAATGAATAATGAAAATCTATTGTAATAGATGTCTCCTCTATAAAGAGGAGACAACTACAGTTGAGAGTTAGCGAGTTATAATGGAACTATTGTAGTGCAGAGAAAGTCCGAATCTTTATTGTAATTGGACATTTTGGCAGATGAATAAAGCACTGTTCTAAGCATTTCAACTTAGCATCTGTGTTCCGGGGAACCTTGTGAGAGGGACAGGGTCCACCTTCTTCACAAGATTCATCCATTTCTTTTCTGTTAAGTGTGTGTGTGATTTCTAGCCTTGCTTCCGATATTTC
>APFE030759941.1:37572-62890 GCA_000404065.3 Pinus taeda | reverse complement strand
AACATCCTTATTCTGAGGACAGGGTCCTGGTCCTCTGTTACAAAACAGCCATCATTTCTTTCTGCAGATTTGTTACCACTAATTAATTGCTTTCATTCCATTTCTGCAATAGATCATAGCTGCTGTAACACAGAGTAAGGGTTTGATAGAAAGTAGATTTGTTTATACTACAACCTTTAATGCTTTTAGAATTGAGTGCATACAGTACGAGGTCACCTTTGAAACAAAAGGACTTTCCCGAGTTGACAATTTAATGTGGTACTCAACTGTTTAATTACTAAACAATTCAAGCAGCCAACAATTATATCTATGGATATGAACTTCGGTCCAAAATTGTATTACATAGTGTACATGTTCTCTAAAGGATCTAATTGCAAGAAAATAGGACCTCTGTGGGAGACTGGGTTAGTCCTCGGGCCCAACTACCAAAATAGAAGCCCATCTTGGAAGGTTCTTGACCGACCACTTGTATTGTATGGTATAAATGTATTTGAATTTCCATTTCTATGTGTGCACTATATTCTTTTGTTGATGGTTATAACTATTCATACGATTACTAGAAAAAAACAAATATGGTGTAAAAACTTTTATGGAACAACCGTATTGAAACCAATGGTCAGTCAAGAGCCTTCCAAGATGCATGGGATATAGTTGATGAGGGGGTAATAAGTGTAGTTCTCAAGGCTATAAATCATAACTCTATATAAATATCAAAATAATGCAACCATGTCAGAAAACATATTTCTAGTACTTCCAATACAAATTTCAAGAGTTACTCTCCCTGCATTATGTGCACAAGGAGTAGGGTAAATACACAAACCTTAGCATAATATTCAATGCAAATATATAGTGTGCCCAGAAGTAGGAAAAAATGAACAAATAACTTATATGAACTCATGTAAAGACTAGTGAAAATCCATTCAATGGTATTGATATAATACTCCAGACTTTAATATTGTGTCCACTCTCCAATTTCATAATTATCACCTACAATTTGCGTAGTGTCATGTTCCAAGATGTGTTATGTATATGTAGTAAAACATGATGATGGACCAATTACTATAAAGATGACAAGTTATCATGTAACCTTAATGACTTCTTGATTATTCTTTTATTTTTTACCCATGGATGTTACAAGTGGTATTAGAGCCACGATTTCAACACGGTGGCCTGTTTGGAAAAATATGAAGTAAAAAAATGTGTTCATGATGCACAAAACGAGAAAAGGATGAGGATAGGAGCTAGAATCACAGCAGTATTGGAACCGACTATAGGAATTGCGTTTCTACCAATTGCATAAGCTAATTCATAAATGTGAGTTCAATTGGGAGAGCAAACTTGCATTACAAGTGTTATGTTTTTAGAAATAGTTCAACAATTGTGAGCTGAAATTACAAATCTGAGGGTTGATAACAAGAGATTGAGACAAGAACAAATGAGAATCATGAAGAACCTTTAAAATAAACATAATAAAAGAGATCCAAATCCAAGTCCTGTAATAGAAATAGGACATAAGCACACTGACAACGGGAAGATAATCTCGAACTTGAGGGAGGCCAAAATGATAATGAAGAATGATATGACGATGTTTCTAGTGGAAAAGGGGCCAACATACAAAAATTTGAACTGCAAGAAAAATTCAAGAAGATTGAACTCATGGCATTTGACAAAGAGGTGGAGGAATTTATTGAAGCTTGGCATATTAACATAAATAAATACTTTCACATTTATGAGTATGATAGCAATTGAAAAGATAGGTTGAAATTTACAAGTTATAAGGTAAATACACTTTATAGTGAGAAGAAATTAACACTCTCCAGGGAATGAATGAACTAGAATTGACCTCGAACAATTTTCAAAAATATTTCAAGGACAAAAATTTAATAGAACAGTTCTATGATGAAAAAACAAAAGAATTTCATGATATGAGATCAGGAAAGTTGTTTATGGATGAATATGTAACCAGGTTTAGGTATTTATTGAGATATGTCCCCTCCCTTCGTTAAGAGAAAGGTGAAACTCTTTATTAATATTTTACCAGTTTTCATGAACAAGATGTTAGAGTTGATAATCCGAAGATAATGGATGAAGTTATGTGGAAAGCTTGAATTTGCTACCAGCAAATGAAGAAAAAGGGGGAAGTGGCAAGAGTTGGCCAAAAAGGAACATAATAATTTCTAGAGCACTAAGAATGCAAACGTTGTGGGTGTTAGGAATGCAAAAATAAAAACAAAAAAAACACACTTTTAGAGAAGAACCAACAAAAAATTAAGTTGCAAAGTGAAACCAGACAAGCTGAGGTGTTAAGCTAACTAGAACCCATTCAATCATATAAACCCCCTTACAGTGTTATGCTACGGGGAGCCCCACTATTATAAAAATTTCCCTCACTGCACCAAAATAGAGCAGGCTACTAATATCAAGAAGCCTCTATAGCTGGGGAGATAACAAGAAATATACCAATAATTAATGTTGCTTTCGACCATCATCAAGTTGAATATCAACATCCGATGGTAGAACTTGAAGGTAAAATAACTAACCATTTTGGTTCTATTTTAATACACCCATGTGAAATCATAAGTTATGTCAGTCCAAAATAGTCAATTTGGGCCATTTGCAAGCCACCAAATTTAAAAATCGCTGGTTAGTGCAACTGGGTATTGAGGCTAATAGAAGATTGTCTGCAAAAGTAGATAATTGACCTGTTGAAATAGTGGGACAACAAATTAAGGTGAATTTAAATATGTTTCCTTTAGGATCCTATGATGTGATAATTGGAATGGACTGGTAAGAATCACATTAGTCTTCGGTCGAATGTAAGGAAAAAACCACTAGTTTCATCACTAAAGAGGGTGTTAGAGAGCAAATTCACGGAATTAAAAGGCATATTAATCTATGACCTATTACAGCTACCTAGTTAGGAAAATGCATTAGGAAGGATTATAAGATAAATGTTGTGCAAGTAGGAAATACCAACTCTAAAGATAAGACAAGAATTTTGGAGAATACACTAGTTATTCAAGAGTTTACTGATGTATTTCTAGAGGAAATTCTGGGGCTACCTACTATGGGGGATATTGGCTTTACTATAAAATTAGTCTGAGGATCAACCCCAATGTCAAAAGACACTTACCACATGAGCATACCCGAACTAACATAACTTAATATGTAGTTGTATGAGTTACTTGATAAATGGTACACTAGCCCAAGTGTATCACCTTGAGGAGTCCTTGTTGGAAACAATGTTAATACTAGGGGGTGAATTAGTATTAAGGCTAATTTAAATTTTTATGCCAATTTATATTTCTTATTCAAACTTGGAAACATCCATATAACCATTAACAACATATCAAGTGGCAGCGATATGAAATCAACATCCAACCACACACCATGAGAAGAATACACATGAGACGTAAAAGTTTTACATGAAAACCCTTTTGGGAAAAAAAACACCGAAGCTTCTTGTTGTTATTGATGTAAAATCAGAGCAGCTACTCTATTACATCTATCTATTTGTGATGTAGCACTCAAAAGAAGCACCAACTCCCTTTGGTTGTTTGCTAGCATCCACTAGCACGAAGCACCAACTCCCTCCTTTTGTAAACACCTGTCCATCTTACCAAAAGCACCATGTGAAGCACCAACTTCATAGATTTGTTGCAAGCACCAATTTGTAGCTCCTTGGATTTATCCCAACACCAACATGTAAAGGAACTAACCCCCAAGCCTTCCCAAGTACCCAATAGAGATGGAAGCACAAACTTCTTGAATACAGGCTCCTACCCACACTTAAATAGGAACTCAATGTTCATGGTAATCGGTAGCCACTCTACCTGCTATCAACATTCTTTTCTATCCTCTACTCACTTTGTTGTAATCTTTTATTGTTCTCATCAACAATCATTCATAACATCCCAATAAGTTTTCTACTATTCACAATCCTCTACTCTTCGACAACATCCTCCATTCTTGGCCTTATGCTATCAACAAAATGCCTTCAACACTTGGCCCCTTATATCCATAGGCTCTCTCAGCCTCTCATACAACACAAGATCACTCAACCTTCTTCCTCTACGCAGGCACCTTTGGCATCTTCTCATACAATACAACAACCTCTCATGTGGTCTCTTTCTTCTTCTTAGTCACTCTCAGCCTTTCCCTGTAGAACATGCTCACTTGGTCTCACATAGTAGCGCACACACTCACACAAATATTTCCACAAAACATACTCAACAATGTTACTTTTTCCCCCATGTTTCTCAATAGTTCTCTGTTTTGTTCCTCTGCTGCACATTGGTTAATGCTACCTTTGTTTCCTGTTTCCACATTTCCTACGTGTACCTATACATGGCTCTCCATCCTGATGTTGCATCTGAATTGGCTACTACTACCTCATTAATCACTGGGAATTTCCATCCGAGTGACCTCCATACTAAGAATTAATTCTCAGTCCACCTGTACACTTCAACCATGCATTGTCCTCTCTATGAACAAATATCATGTCTGTAGGCTCTCCATGCTTATTCATGGCTCACGGAGGTTGAAAGTACTTCAACATGGCTTCTATGCACTTCATTTAATTCATTAAGGTGTGGAAAGGAAGACCAGGGATGGATTTCTTTCAACTTCGAGACATGCCTCAACACTCTTTTCTACATATCGTGGTCCTCGTCACCATTGACTCTATTGACCAACTCCTCTACATGATCATGGTCCTTGCTTTCGACTCGACCATCTTCCATACAACTTTGTGCTACTATTTTGGAGATTTTACGCCATAGTGCAATTTTAGAGCCACAATCTATCGTAGCTTATATTAAACTAATGTTATGAAATTACACAGTTTCGGTGACTTTAGCCCCTTAGTGCTTAGCCCCATTATCACCTTCTTTCCCATATGATCATTGCCTCAGACCATAGACCTTTTTATTATATGCTCGTTCCTTTATGCTCCTATTGGGGGACTATCTTTGTGTGAATAGCTCTCGCTCTTGTTTCTTTTGGGTTTCTATAGTCATATCATGATGACATTATTTTCCTTGTCAAATCCTCAGTGCTGATCACCTGCTTCCATTTGTCAAAATGGACGAGAAAGAGAGGGTACATCACCTCTTGCTTTTTCATTGATTTCCTATGTATTTATTCTCCTTCACAAACCTCAACACTTTCAAAGAATTGCAATTTATAAGGACTTAAGAGGATTTTATCTACTTGAACTTCTGAGGTTCTAGTCCGTTGCAACCTTTGACATTCCAATGGCATCCATTTTCTAATATTTTGATATGCCCTTTTCTCTAAGGTTATAATATCAGGTCCTAATGTGCTTTGACCTCTGATATTTTAACCTTCCAGAATTTTGCCTCCTACCTTGGTTCCATGTCATCTCATGTCCCTTTTAAGTAAACTTCTGAGGTCATGATGTTTCAACCTTCCGAGGTCCTGAGGCTTTGACCTCCAATATGCTACCTATTTTGTCCTTCCGATATTGGGTCCTGAAATTTAGAATTTGTTCCCTTGTATTAGATCACAACTTTTCTCAAAAGGAATTTCATTAAGGTTACAAAATTTTGAGGTCCCAATATGTTGCCTTCCTCTAATATTTTGGCCTTCTTAGGACTTCAAGGTCCCGTCTTCGGCAGTCCATAACTTTTGATGCCGATGGACATTCATGGACTTCCACATACCATTAGAAAGCTCTTTCAGATAAATTTATAGCGAAGAAGGTTTGATGTAGGCTTTGAGCCCATTTTCTACCTGAACAATAGCTGCAAATGCTCTATTATTCTTTGCACCTTGACCCTTCTTCTTCTTCCTAGAACTTGTTCTTAAGATCCATTATGGACTCCCAACCACCATAGTCATCATTTTATTTCTTCTTCAATAATCTTGCTACTATGGTGATTCTCTACCAAAGACTGCAACCAAAGGAATCTCCATGAGCTTAACACATCAAGCACATCAAACGATCCCAATACCATCATAGTTAGGCTAGGGGAAATCAAAGCGAACATCTGCTTCCATAAACATCCATCCTAATCTAGTTTAAATCAATTCCAACACTCTTGCCAATAGTTAGTCGATGAAAAATACCCAAAACATCTCCCATCATGATTTTTGACATCAATTCCAACACACTTGCAGCCATTAGCCATCTAGACAATATCAACTATCCAACAATATCCCCATTTGGCATTGATGGCAACAACTCAACCTCATCACTTCACTTTTATGGTCAATCCTCATGCTTCTTCCATAATTCTCTTACATGGGCCACCAATGGATTTCTCTCATCTCCATGTGCCATCACAACTTATCCACAACTTCTCCAATAATTCTCTTCCCTATAGGGTAGTAATTTATGTATTAAAGCTTTTGTGATCCATAATGAATTAAGCAAAGTGTTTTGGTAGAAATCACATAAGAGAAATTTTTGACCAATGCATTTCGAACCAAGAAGTGTGGTTCATCATCAGGACTAGATGATGAACCACACTTGTTGGTTCAAAACGTGTGGGCCAAAAATTTCTCTTATGTGATTTCTACTGAAAGACTTTGCTTAATTCTCTTCCCCTTTGACATCAGTGGTAAAGGGCTACAAGTTTCCTTTTTTCCCCATGCAGTCATCGACTTCCAATGACCAATGATCTAGCTTCTTATGTGCTTTCTTCTCGGCATACTTTTCTTCAAGGATTGATGGTTGTTGCTACTTTATAAAATTGTACATATGTGATATCGTCCCCGTAAACATATATTGCCTCTTCTTTCATGTTCTCCAGTTCTGAATGCCTTAGGCCACTCCTTCATCCTCTAAGTTCACTTCTCCTCATCATTTTTACCACTTCTTCTCCCCTTCAGATCATAATTCTACAATAGGGAGTGATTCTTCAATTATACCAATTGCACCAAACATTTGATACAAATTGGAAAATGTACTAGGAAAAGTCTAATACCTCCTCTCAGAAAGAATTGTCCATTTGCACAAAAATGTTTCTCCACCTAAACCAAAGACTATCAGCTGACATAGTGATAAAAATTGAAGGTTAAGGGAAATTCAAATCTCATAACAATAGTGTTTCATGAGCACAATACTTCTAGGCATAATCAGATTCACAATATAAATTAAATAAGGGAATGTCACCTAAGATTGAAACCTTTCATTTACAAATCAATATTTCTTCTTGAGGCTAATGATCATTGCCTGCTACTGCTTACTAAAGTAGCTCCTTCGGAGCCAAATCTCTCTGATCTCCTACATCAACTTCATTGCTTCTATGTGGGGACTAATCCTATGGAACTAACTTGACTATGGGATTCCTCTCATTCCATACTTTTGCTACAACCCATCTTCTTCTTCCCACAATGTAAGATACTATTGTGTACTCCACCTAAACTCAAATAGGCTACACTTTCTTCTTCTCTTGCAATGTTGATACATTCAAAACAAAAAAAATCATCACTATAATTAGCAAGGTGACTCAACCATACCTTCAACAATTAGATACATCTCTCTTTCTTTTCCTTCTAGATTCCAATATCTGACTCATTCGGCCTCCCTTGAGGCCATTCTCTTCTTTTATTGAAGACAAACAGAGGATCTACTCCCTCTGAGTCTTGATAGAAGCATTTCTTTCGAGCTTCTTCTTTGCCCATGTTTCAGCTTTCTCTTGGTTATGCATGGCTAGGGGAATAGTCTCCTTTTGTTCCTCTTTCTTCACACAAATATTATTGATTCTTTTATTCCTAATAGAGGGGTCCACCACAAGGGTAAGAGGATCATTCTTCTGATTTATCCCTCCTCTTTTCATCTTTCTCTTTTGACATAGAGCACTGAGGAAAAACTTGTATTCCTCTGCTCCATTATGTCTTCTCATCATTAATGGAAAAATTTCTTCATTTTTCTACATCATTTGAGAAGCGAGCTTTATCCCATTGTATTTGTGGTGTGCTTCCTTATCCCTAAAGTTGCCACAGTTGTAGCATTTGATATGGCTTAAAAATGGGGCAAAGGAATTTCTATCACTGACAACAATATTTTCACGACCTCTACTATTGCAATCATTCTTTCTCCTACTATTTCTCCACACACTTTGTTTTCCTGCATCCCATCTATAATACATGTCTTTATGTTCAAAATTATTGCAAGAAAAACAATACTCATAAAAAGGCTTTTGATGACAGAGGTTACCTTTTCTTTGAAGGCTTTTTCCTTGACGAGGAATTGCCCTCTGTGGTTCTTCATGTGCTTTCCATGACAGTTTACATTACTATATTGCACTCTTTCTTGCAGTTTCCTAGCTCTATTCTATTGCTCTACTTGTTGTTTCTTATTATCATTCTGTTATTAATTTTTATTCTCCTGATGTTGATGATTTCATCGTTGTTGTTGTTTTCCAACAACCTCTCTTCCCTTGTTGCTGTTGTGACCTTCAATTATGCTCACTTAGATAGATGACCCTCTAGCCTTTGCCTTCTTAGAGCTCATTTCTTCTTTGAAACCAAAACCAACCTTGATGAGATGGTATCTTTTAGAAAGCATCTCATCCAAGGCCTTTGTGCTCTCCTCAAGCTTCTAATATTGAGCCAACTCTTTATTTGAATTTTCTAAATCATGTCTCAATGAGACTACTTCAGTCTATAATCTCTCACAGTAAGCTTCTCTTTCATCTAGTTGAATGGTATATATTCCACTCAGTCTTCTAGCGTATTCTTATTGAGCATTTAGATCAAATATTTTTTCCTCAACGTTTCATTCTAAATCTCATAGATTTTCAATTGATATTTTCCTCTGTTAGGTCCTTGATCTCTTTTAGAGTAGAGATCAACATCTTTCTAAAGTAGGTCCTTTCATTCGTATCCTTTTCTTCACTATCAAATGTGCTAGCTGAGTCACGACAAAGATCTAAAATCATCTCTATGCTCATGGAGTCTTCCAAAGGTCTAAATGATATCCCTTATTCATCACTACTAGGAGTACTCTTATTTTCTCCTACAGATGAGCCCATGGATGATCTCTCTTCTTCCTCTAAGGTACTCTCATTTTCTACTTCTAAAAATTTAGGTATCTCTTCACAAAAAGAAGATGTATGACTATATTTATCTTCAAAAGAAGAATATGTACATCTAGTGGCTAAATAACCTATTTCCTTACAATGGACACAAAGCAATATATTACCTTCAGAGTTGCATGGCTTCTCATCCAAGTCTTATTCTTCACCATCCTTACAATGAAGATCAACAATCTACTCATAGGAAGAATATCTTCAATATTTTTGGCATATTTCCTTTGGGATGCCTTCTTCTTCCTCTTCCTTTTCTTCTTCTCATCATTAGCAACATTCACAAATTTAGGTTCACTACCTGAGTAGCAAGGTTCTTCGACCTCCTCTTGGACTATGTATCCTTCTCCTCCATATAGACATTGCAATCTATCCAACATTTGCTTTGTTGACTCACATTGCCTCAAGCTATCAACATCTCACTTAAATACCCCTTTCATGATGATGTCCTTGGGTTGTTTATTGAACTCATTCATCTCTCCATATACAACCAAATTTCTTAATTGAATATCATCAAGTAGGCCTTGATTCTAATCTTCCAAAGATAATATTATGATCCATTTAGAAATGGAACTCCTACTATTAGCCAAACTCGATTAGCCATTGTTTCCTTTTGATATAACTTATAGAAATTAAGATATTCTTGAAAGAACCAGGACCTAATACCAATTGTTGGAGACAATGTTGATACTAAGAGGGGGCATGAATAATTTTTGAGGCCAATTTAAATTTTTATTCCAATTTATATTTCTTACTCAAACTCGGAAACCATCCATATAACCATCAACAAAATAGCAAGTGAAAGAAATATGAAATCAACATAAAAGCACACACTATGAGCAACGTGCACATGAGACGCAAATGTTTTACATGGAAATACTCTTGGGAGAAAGCCAACAATATTTTTGTTGTTATTGATGTAAAATAAGAGCACCTACTCTATTACATAAATCTGTTTGTGATCCAGCAGTCATAGGAAACAACAACTCCCTTTGATTGTTTTCTAGAACCCACTATCAGGAAGCACCAACTCCCTCCTTTTGTAGACACCTTTCGAGCTTACCAAAAGCACCATGTGAAGCAACAAATTCATTGATTTGTTGCAAGCACCAAATTGTAGCTCCTCATATTTACACAAGAACCAACTTGCAGGAGGCACCAAAATCCAAGCCTTGTCAAGCACCTACTAGATATGGAAGCACCAACTTCCTGTAAATGGGCTGCAACCCACACCCAAATAAGAGCTTGATGTTCACTCTTATCTACAACCACTCTACCTGATATCAACTATGTTATCTGTCCTCTACCCACATTGTTGCAATCTATTGTTCTGCTCATCAATAGTCATACATATTGTCCCACACAACATTCTATTATTTTCATCCCTCTGCTCTTCAACAACAAACTTAGTTCTTAGCCTCCTACTCTCAACAACATGCCTTCATCACATGGCCCCTTCTATCCATAGGCTCTCTCAGCCTCTCACAAAACACAGGCTCACTGAGCCTTCTTCCTCTGCACATGTACATTCGATATCTTCTCATACAGTAGTGAAATCTCTCACGTGGTCTCTTTCTTCTACTTAGGAAACCTTAACCTTTCCCTATAGAATAGACTCACTTGGCCTCACACAATAGAGCACAAACTCACATAGAACTCTCCACATAGTACACTCAACAATACTTCTTTCCCCCCCATATTTCTCAATTGTGTTCCTCTATTGCACATTGGTTGATGCTACCTCTGCTACTTGTTTCCACACTTCCCAATTGTACCTATGCATGGATCTCCATCCTACTATTTCTCCTAACTTGGCCACTATTTCCTCATTAATCACTGATAATGGGTGTTTGAGTGATCTCCATACTGAAAATTAATTATCAGTCCACCTGTACACTTCAACCAAGCATTGTCCTCTATTTGAACAAATCTCCTTTCTCGAGGCTTTCCATGCTTATTCATGGATCACAGATCTTGACTCTATGTCTTATCTCCACTTCATTTAATTCATAAAGGCGTGCATGGGAAGATCAGGGATGGATTTCTTTCAACTTCGAGAGAGGCCTCAACACTCTTTTTTGCACATCATGGTCCTCATTTCCATTGAATCCATCAACCAAATTCTTTGTGTGATCGTGGTCCTTGCTACCGACTCATCCATATGCCATACATCTTTGTGCTTCCATTTAAGAGCTTTTATACCATAGTCCAGTTTTGGACCACAACTTATCGTAAGTTATATTAAAATAATGTTATGAAATCACACAATTCTAATTCCTTTAGCCACTTAGTGCTTAACACACTTATCATTTTATTTCTCATATGGAAGCTTCCTAAGACCTGTCACATAGTGCTTAGGTGCTAGGGCCTTTATGCTCCTGTCAGGGGACTATTTCTCTGTGAATAGATTTTTCTCTTAGTTCTTTTGGGTTTATATCTCTAAATGCCGGCATACATTGGAGGTCCCTACATAGTAACTTTATTTGACGTTCTTTTAAAGTGGAGTTTTGAAATTCTCGAATTCTGATCTTCCCCATATCACTTAGGTGTTAACCATGCTCTACACCTTGGTTCTATTAGTCCCCTTGACCATGTGCCAACACATCAATGCCCCTTTCATCATATCAGAACTTTTATACAAAACAATTAGATAAGAGTTACAAAAACTCCAACCTCCGATATACTGACCCAAATTGCCACATGTCCACCATACAACCATGTCATGTTGATGTCATTTACCACATTATCTCCTTAAGGCCAATCACCTTTTTCCATTTTTCTAGTTGGAGGAGAGTGTAAGGGTCCATTGGCTATTGATTTTTCATCAATTTCCTTTTTATTTATTCTCCTTTGCAAACCTCAACACTTTCCAAGAATTACAATTTATAAGGACTTACGAGGTTCTGAGGTTCTGATGGCCTCAACCTTGTGAGGTTATAGTCTGTTCACATCTCCAATATCCTGATATGACATCTTCTTTGAGGTTTTGATATCAGGTACCGATGTGCTCCAACCTCTGATATTTTAGTGTTTCAAAATTTCACATGCTACCCTAGTTCCATGTCATCTGAGGTCCCTTTTAAGTAAACTGTTGACGTCCCGATGTTCTGACCTTCTGAGGTCCCGATGCTCTAACCTCTAATATGCTGACTGATCCATCCTTCCAATATCAGGTCATGAAATTTATCCCTGCTACCTCGTATCATATCAAAACTTTCCTCAAAAGGATTTTCATTGAGGTTACGAAATTCCAAGGTCTTGATATGCTAACTTGCTATGATATTTTGGCCTACTTAGGACTTCCAGATCCGAACTTCGGAAATCCATAACTTTTGCTCCTGATGGCCATTCATGGATTTACACATACCATTATAAATATCTTTTTGAGCACTTTCCATTGGATAAGGTCCAATGTAGGCTTTCATCCCATTTACTACCTAAAAATATATATGTAAAATATTCATTTTTATTTTCACCTTGATCCTTCTTCTTGTGCCTAGAACCTATTCTTCGAAGGCGTTATGGGACTCCCAACCACCATAGCCATAATTTTATGGCTTCTCCAATATTCCTGGAACTATGGTGATTCTCTACTAGAGACGACCTCAACCATAGGACACCCCCTGAGCTTAACACATCAAGCACTTAAAACTAGCCCAATTACCATCACAACTAGGGTAGGGGATATCAAAGGCAACATTTTCTGCCACAAAAATCCGTGATAGTATGGTTGACATCAATGCCAAAACTCTTTCAAACAATCAAGCAATGCTAGCATCCCAACACATATCCCAATATGATTGTTGATATCAATGTGAACACACTTCCAGACATTAGCCATCAGACAAATGCCATATGTCCAATGAACCCTGTGTTGTTTTTAAGGAAGAAAGATGGCACTCTCTAATTGTGTATTGGCTACTGAAAACTAAATAAATTAAATACAAAAAATAAATACACATTGCCAAGAATTGATGATTTATTTGATCCCAAATATTTTTACTCTTCTTAGTAAATTTGTTCTAACTATTTGGTAGGTATGAATTCTTTAAAATTCCCTATGTTTTGTATGTGGAGTTACACACACATATATATGCATAGGTTGAACTAGTGATTCTGGCACGATACTATTTGAATCTTTTTTGTTAAGATCAAGTTCTCGGACATATTGTTTACTCAAGTTTTTCATAAAATTATCTCAGCTTGTATTCATATTGGAGCATTTATGTCTCTTTGATCTGTGAGTATTGAATTAGGTTATGCTTGTTCCACGTTGTGTCAAGGGCCTACGAGGACCCTTGATCGAGTTTTCTAACAATTTCATTGTGTAGGAAGTGTGTTTCAAATTTATTAGGTACAACTGCAATTAAATTTTCATTCGCTTTCATTAATGATTTTTAGAATTTCTACACTTAAATTTGTACTAAAGTTTCCTTTAATGTTTTTATAGATCCGAGTTGAAGATGACAGGTTTAATGTTATTGAGTCTTTGCAAGCCTGTGGAGAATTGTTATAATCATACTCTATATATGTTAACTTCTGTGATTATTGTTCCAATTTCGAGAATGCTGGAAAATAAGGTTTCAATTTAAGATGAATTTATGAAGAAGTGAATTCTTATGTTTTAAATTGAATCTCCTGTCTTGAATGGAAGTGTTTCATTGCATGTGAATCTATATATAATTGGAACAAGACTCCTATAGCTTATTCTCAGTTTGAATACCCAGAATTGATTAGAAACAATGTCATTCTTACTATAGATTGAGTGTTGATACTTGGAGAATTGCATATCATTTACAGTGTAGTTATTCAATTTCCTGTGTGATGATTGCTTGAGTTATAATGTAATAATCATTTGAATGGATACCTCATTATTTACTTGAATTTTTAGTAATATTTGATTAAATTTATTCCTATTCATCATTAAATAAATTGAATCCATGTGTGTTGTTTAATTACTCATATTGGTTCTAAGTTAGAAAATCGTAAGTTATATGATTTATATGCTTAGTTTGTTTTGAATTAAGTGGTACATAGGGAATGGTTTCAGTTATTATTGAGTTTGTTTTTTATTCATAGTACGCTGAGGATTAGCTTTGCGTATAGATTCTGAATAGAGTTAATGAGAGTATAGTTACAGGTAGTTTTCAATCTTATTTCTGAATGAGTTTTTGAAGTTAGAAAAAAATAGTAAACTACGTTTTAGGTGTGAAATAGATGTTATTAACTGTGATTCAAGATACATAGTGAAATAAGTTTCTTGACTTAAACAATTCATGGTGTGATTGTCAAAAACAGAGTGTGAGTATTATGTACTTAATTTTGCACTAAATTTGCACATGATAAGTTTGTATCAGAACTAGAATGCATTGCAACTCAAATGTTACGAATCTCAGTTGATAATTTCAATTTAAGAAATTCAATAACATATAAAAGCCCTAACCTTTTTGGTGTCATTGCCGGGGAGTTGCAAATGGTCCAGGGTAATATTTCTTTAAGGATTTATGTGTGATAAGGATTTTGTAGGGAAATAATTGGGCATAGAGTGTACGATAAGACATGAGTGAAGAGCCACGCGTCCACTATGGTGGGGTTACTCCAAATTATTGTTTTCTTGAGTAAATATTTGTAGTGTTTTCTTTTTCTTATGCACAAGAGTAAAGGTAGGTCTAGAGATAGTAAGGGTATATTTATTCAAAATGCAAAATTGTTTTCAAAATTATTTGGTCCCACGAAAACACCCTTAACTAATCTCACTAATCGTTACATAGGATTTAGAGAGGATGGAGAAATATCTACCACAAAGGTGGTCTCAGTAAAATAAGTATCACATCAAGAGGATACAACACAGCCTCAAAGTACGCCACAGTAAGGATAAATTATCTTAGGAGCTCCTATGAGCACAAAATTGGTGTTAGTTTCAAAAGTAGAATCAACAATAAGAGGATCTCAAAGGGATTTCAGACCTAGATATATTAGGACCAATCCAGTTGAATCTTCTTATAGCTAGAATACTATGCTTGGGCTTACTTTTGAACCTGTAACAAATATGGCTAATAGAGGAGGTCGTGAGGAGAACATAAATGGTGACTAGAACAATGACAGAAATAATGGTGGCACCAATGTTGGGGATAATGGCATAATCCACAATTTACTTAATGGGAATAATGACCAGAGACATGGGCAAAGAGGGCGACTTGAGGAAAATGAAGAGGGTTCAGAAACTACCTTAGAATTTCCAATACTAGACATCACCATAAATATTACTATGAAGAATATACCTTTGGAATTTCTTCCACTTATCCTTGGTACATCCTTTGAGGAACCTAAGTCTTTCCTATCTGAATTTGATACTCTTTATAGAAGTTATAATTACTATGATGATGAACATAAACTTAAGTTATTTCCTGCTAGCTTGAAAGATTCAACCTTGAGATGGTTTATGAGTCTGGGAGAACATACCATTTACTCCTGGGATGATATGAAGTCTATTTTTCTTAAAAAAATATCAGGATTACTCTAAAAGAAAATATGTTAATGATATTTTTATGATGCAACATATGGAAGATGAGAGTTCACAGGAATACCATGAAATATTCCTTTATAACTATCACAAAACTTGTGTGGGTAATTTGGATGAGAGAGCCTTTAGGACTATCTTGTTAAAAGGGTTAAGGGAAGAATCCATTGAAACACTAAATCTCTTAAGTTTTGGTGATATCTATAAGAAGCCCTTCACTGAAATAGTTGAGCCATGCTGAACTTATTCTAGAATTCAAGCTAAGGTAGGAAAAAGAATTCGGGACAACTCAAGGGATTGCATATCTATGAATTCTAAACCAGTAAAGGGTGGTGTCACTCAAAGTGAGTTGGAGAACCTATTGGAAAATTTTAAAACAAAAATCCTAAACACCATTAGTGATCAATTGGATACATGGAAATTAAGAGAAAACAAGAGGAAGAAAAGGTTTATCTGGTTGTTTTATGTCCTAAGTACAAAAGTAAGCACATTGAGAGAGAATACCCCATTAACATGGTAGACATTTGCAGCATCTGTACACATGAGTACGCCACTAACCAATGCCACTCCCTTCATGGATTACAAGTTATTTACACGGGGGGGGCATACTAGTGAGTTTCCTCAATCAGCTAGGAAACCACCGTGGAAGGGGCTAAACAATAATACTTATCAAGATCCTAATATGCAAGTTTTTTCTCAAAATCAGCCATGGAATCCTCAATGACTTTATCCTATGTGGCCTACAAAACCACCTCATAATTCACCTTGGAACCAAGGATGGAGATAGAATTTATATGGGAACACCTTTTGGCCTCAAAACCAAGCACCTCCATTTCCTCAATATCAATTTCCACCCTACATGCCTTATGCATCAAATGTCCCTCAATTTCAGCAAGATTATAATCCGTCTTATTTTCAATAACCTTACTTACCACTACCACCTCTAGTACAACAACCCTTGTCCTAGCCACAAAGAACTAATTCATCTGCACATCAAGTGCAACAATCTCTTAACCCTCCTTGCACAGTACAATTGCTAGCACAACTAATTGCTAATCTCAATAATAGACCTCCTCAACCTATATAGAATATGGAGCTGCAACCTTTTCCCACTTATGTTATCACTTTTATTCCTTTAAACAAAATTCAATTGAGGTCTCAGAAAATGGTTAATAAAAATAAATTATCCATATTCATCCAAGAGGAGGATCCTCCTATAGAACATGAGGATAAAACCATCAAACAAACAAAAAATGAAAAAAAGAGTGAACTAAAAGAACCACAAGAGCTCTTAGAACCCAGGGAACCTCCTTATCTGGAGAGATTTCTCGTAATGAAAGTTGAAACTCCCATAGAATATGACTTGGAATCTGACTTGAGGAATGTATGCATAAAAATTCCCCTAATGCAAGGTATTAGAGACATTCCTATTTATACCAATATTATTAGGGACATTGACATAAAAAATCCAGGAAGAAAGAAAAATAAAAATAAGAATATTAAAGTAATCATTGAAATGTCAGAAATGATATCTGGATTACAACCAAAATATGATGATCCATAGAGCCCCATAGTAACCATATAAACCAATAGAATTTTTCTTCCTAATACTCTAGTAGACTCGGGGGCAACCATGAATCCAATGATTGTTCACACTATGACATTGTTACAATTAAAAGAAGTAAGGCCTACACCCATTGTGTTGTAGTTAGCAAATAGGTCCATTGTTAAACCTATGGGGGCCTAGAAGACATAGTGGTAACAGTAGCTTCCTGGGAATACCCAATTCATTTCACAGTAATTTCTCCAAAAACTACTAAACCCAGACATCCAATAGTTTTAGAGCGGCCTTGGATTGCCACTGTTGATGTTGTTATTAGGTGTAGAAATGGGGAAATTACTATTTTTAATGGGTCAAAAAATTCAAACATTAACTATTTTTCCACCTACCCAATTAGCTTAGGAAGTACCTCTTTGGTTGGCAAATCCCTATGGGAAAGAATATTGAATGTTTCCCTTATCGACTTTAGAATGATCAACAGGGCTTCAAGAATAGTCTGAAGAACCTGTTTTGCAACAATTATTATCTGATATTAATTTCATAGATTATCCTATTTCTTTTAGTGGCTATCATCATATTTTTGGTGGTGAATTTCAGGAAACTTGTCACCTTGTTGCATTTGCATCATTTACAATGGAAGCTTTGGAAGAAAATAATGAAATAAATTCCCAACCTGTTGAAAGCAACGCTGTAAAAACACTATACATTGGTAAAGAATTATGTACATAACATAGACAACAAGTGATAAATATGATTCAGAAAGAGTCTGAAGCAATTGCTTGGGATTATTTACATATTAAAGGGATCCATCCTGATACTTGTACACACAACATTTACACAAATGAAGAAATCAAGCTTGTTAGGCAACCACTAAGACGAATATATCCAACTCTCAAAGAGATTGTCAAGGATGAATTGCAAAAAAATTTAAGTGCAAATTTTATATGCCCCATCTGTGACAGTAAATGGATATCTCCCTTGGTTGTAGTTCCCAAGATAAATTGTAAATGGTGAATTTGTGTTGACTACAGAGAGCTTAACAAAGCTACCTTGAGGGGTTATTTTCCTTTACCTTTTATTGAGCAGGTGCTTGATACACTATTAGGGAAAAAGTACTGCTCCTTCTTGGATGGGTACAACGGCTACAATCAGATTTAAATAGCCTTGGAAGACCAAGAGAAGACTACTTTTACCTTCCCATGGGGAACCTATGCTTACAGAGTTATTTCTTTCGGCCTGTGCAACTCCAACTACTTTTCAAAGAGTTGTCTCAACTATCTTTCTCATCTTATACATGATTGTGTGGAAGTCTATATGGATGAATTCACAGTGTATGGTGATGAATTTCAGTAGGCTTTGTGACACTTGGAAAAATTGTTGATTTGTTGTTAAGAAGCTCATTTTTCCCTCAGCAATAAGAAATGAAAAGTGATGCAAACTAGGGAAATTGTTTTGGGTCACGATGTGCCACAAGAAGGGATAAAAGTTGACCCTGCAAAAATTGAGGTAAGATCACATATCTTAGTCCCAACATCGCAAAAGGAGGTAAGAATCTTTTTGAGACATGTAGTGTATGATAGGAATATTATTGAAAATTTCACTCAAACTTCAACACCTATGTTTAAACTGCTTACTAAAGATGTTGATTTTCTATGGGATATTGACTATCAAAATTCTCTTCAGGAAATGAAGGACAAATATCTACTACTCTAGTGTTATGAGGACCTAAATGGTCTCTCCCTTTTCACATTTATACTGATGCATCAGATATAGCACTTGGATTTGTGCTAGGACAAAAGGAGAATCAAATTCCTTATGCTATTTATTTTGTTAGAAAAAATATCTCACCTTCATAATTAAATTACAGAGTTACTGAAAAGGAATTACTAGAAGTATTCCATGCTATCAAAAAATTTAGGCACTATGTTGCTAGTTACAAAACGTTTTTCGATACTAATCACTCTGCTATTAAGTTCCTTATGAATAAGCCAATTACTAATGGAATAATTACTAAATGGTTTCTCTTACTTTAGGAATTAAATATCACTATGATTGATAGGCCTATATGAGATAAATTAGCTACATATTTCCTATCTTGAATGAATATTACCTGAGACAAAGCTCCAGTACCAATTCCGAATGACTTTCCAGATGAGAATTTATTAGTTATTTCAACACATACTCCTTGGTTTATTGATGTGGCTAACTATCTAGTATCAGGAAGGTTGCCACAGAATCTCCCCATTAGGGAGAAACATGACATTGTGCAGTGAAGTGTTGACTATTCTTCGATAGAGGGAGACTTGTACCATAAAGGGCCTGTTTTTATCATGAGAAGATTTTTGTGGGAAGATGAAATGTATGATGTCTTGAGAGCTTGCCACAGTGAACCCTATGGTGGGAACTTTGTAGAAAAAACAACAACTTGTAAGGTCCTACATGCATGTTATTACTGGCCCGCTCCTTTTAAAGATGCCAAAAGGATTATTTCCAGTTGTGATGCTTGCCAAAGAATGGGGAGGCATGTTCCAAGTGATGAGATGCTTTTCATACTCAAATATCAATGAAGCCTTTTGGAAAGTGTGCAATGGACTTTGTAGGGCCCATTTCTCCCATGTTTAAGAAGAAGAGATACATATTAGTCCGTACTGATTATGTGATGAAGTGGGTGGAAGCTAAGGCTTTATATTTTACAACTGAGAAATCCATTGTATATTTCCTATTTGAAGACATTTTCACGTGATCTAGGGTACCTAGGAACATTGTCACCGATCAGGGGACACAATTCACTTCCAAAATAGTAAAGGTGATTAGTGAACAATACCAGATAAAGAATTAGATATATTCCCCATACCACCCTTGGGAAAATGGACAAGTAGAGTCCACTAATAAATTTTTAGAGTCCATCCTCACTAAAACAATTTTTCTACACCATGGGGACTAGGCAAACAAGTTGAAAGAAGAGTTATGGGCTTATCAGATACCATGGAGGAATGTGATAGGGTATACTCCTTATGAGTTATTATATGGGAAGCAGGTGTTTCTCCCCATTGAATTTCAGGTAAAAACAATTCAGATTGTTATTCAACTCAGAATGGATCTAAATGAAACTTAGAAACAAACAGTTTAACTAAACTAACTTGAAGAAATAAGACAATATGCCTTCCAAAGGACTATGCTAGTATAGGATTGGAGTGTAGGTTTTAACCACGTACACAAATTACCTACATATTAATCCTAAAACACAGAAAATAAATAATGTGAGAGTATAACACATAAAACACATATACACAGAGATTTTCCCCTGGATCCCAAAACCGAGACTACCATCTTGATTTTTCATTATGTTCCTTTCAATGTTACAATACATATTTATACATTCCGAAGTATCCAATACCATGGACCAAAAACCATCGCATCAAAAACCATGGACTAAAAACCATCGTGTCCAAAAACCATGTGTGAAAAGCATGCACAAAACCACAGATAGGTCTGCCCAAACCCCATAGAGTGGGGTTACCTGTACCCCTCAAGCCCCCTATCACTCACCCTACTATGCAATTGGTGCAATGAATGGGGGGCTTCGATCCCCTTCTAACCTCGCAGTCAACTATGTGGGCTAGTTGTGGAAGAATATAACACAACCCAACATTCTCCCACTAGTTGTTTTCTTTCCATAGGGGGCCATAAGAAAGCTTAGTTTTTTATCCAGCCCTGCAACGCCCATTATTTCTCTACACCAAGAGAACTTCTTAGAGCTCGTATATTTTGTCAATGCATTTACAATATTCTTCAAAGTGTCCACCTTTACCAGCAACACCTTTTTGTCTTTTATCATATCCCTCACAAAGTGATACTGAACATCAATGTGCTTTGTCTTTGAATGATATGCAGGGTTCTTTGCCAAGAAAATTGCACTTTGGCTGTCACAGTCTATCCTTATAGCTCCCTGTACTAACCCCATACTTGAACACAATCTCTGCAGCCAAACTTCTGCCTTGCCTGCATGACTGGCTGCCATGTATTCTACCTCTGTGGTTGACAGTGCCACTACAGATTGTTTGTTACTCATCCAACTAACTGCACCTCCAAATAGGTTAAACACATACCCACTTGTAGATATTCTCTGATCCAGATCTCTAGCCCAGTTTGCATCATGAAAGCCATGAATATCCAACACTCCATCAAATCCTGGTCTTCCTTGGTAGCAAAAACCATAATCACTAGTGCCACGCAAATACTTGAAAACCTGCTTCATTACTGTCCAGTGCTCCTTCTTTGGTTTTGACGTAAACCTGCTCAATACTACCATTGCATGTGCAATGTTTGGTCTAGTACAAACCATCGCATACATCGGGCTACCGACTGCACTTGCATATGGAACATGGGACAGGTCCTCTTTCTTTTCTTGTGTCTTGGGACACTGTTTAGCAGATAACTTTACACCGATAGGAATAGGAACCTTCACCAGTTTACTATCCTACATATTAAACCTCTACAATATTGTCTCGACATACTTCCTCTGGCTTAACCAGAGCTTCCTCTTTGTATGATCTCTTTAAATTTCCATGCCCAAAATATAGCTTGCAACAACAAGATCTTTTGTGTCGAATTTGGAGGAAAAATGGGTCTTCAAATCCTAGATAATTTCTTTGTCATTTCCAACTAGCAACATATCATCCACATACAAGACTAGATAAATAACATGATCACCAATTAATTTAAAATACACATAGTGATCTGCTTTGCGTTTGGTAAAGCCAAGTCCCCATATAAATGTACCAAGTTTCTGATACCACATCCTTGGTGATTGTTTTTACCCATACAGAGACTTATTTAACTTGCATACCAGTTCTTTCTTACCCTTCACCACAAATCCTTCAGGTTGCTTCATGTAGATCTCCTCTTCTAGATACCCATGAAGAAATTTTGTCTTCACATCCATCTGTTATATCTCAAAATAAAAAGCAACAACAATAGATAAAAGTAATCTAATAAAAGTTACCTTAGCAACAAGAGAAAAAATATCACCAAAATCAATTACCAGCAACTGGGAATAACCTTTTGCTATTAACCGAGCTTTGTATTTCTCCACCTTTCCTTCTACATCTGTCTTCTTCTTGAACACCCATTTGCTACCAATGGGTTTCCTTCCAGCCGGCAACTCCACCAAATCCCAAGCCTCATTTTTGTGCAGAGATGCCATTTCATCAACCATGGCCTCTTTCCAAAATTTTCCATCCTCTGAATCTACTACTTCCTTCACAGTTTTGGGATCATCATCAATGATAGATAAAGCAAAATTTGAATAGAAAGAAGATGGACTATACCTTTTTGGTTTCCTTATTTCTCGAACTGATCTTATCATACCCGGAGTGTTTGGCTCTTCATCTTCTGATTCCTCCTTTGCTGTAGAGTCTAATTCTTCCTCCTTTAGCTCAAACTCTATCTTCTCAGGTTCCTTTGGTTGGAATTCATGTTTAATAACATCTTCCACCTCTCTAAACACCACATCTCGGTTGTACACAACCTTCCTTATTACTGGGTTCCAAATTTTATAACCCTTTAAACCATCCTCATACCCAATAAAGATGCACTTTTCAGATTTACTATCCAACTTCATTTGTTTCTCCTTTGGAACATGTACATATGCATCATATCCAAATACCCTCATATGTGAAAGAGAGGGTTTCTTACCAATCCATATCTCTTGTGGAGTCTTATCCTCCAACACTGATGAAGGTTATCTGTTGACCAGGTAACATGTTGTCTCCACTGGCTTTGCCCAGAATTCATGTCCTAACCCGACACCACTGAGCATGCTTCTTTCCCTTTCCATAAACTTCTTGTTCATTCTTTCTATATCTCCATTTTGTTGAGGTGTCTATGGATTAGTATTCTGCCATGTGATACCACACTTCTTACAAAATTCTTCAAATTCCTTATTACAAAACTATCCACTGTTATCTATCATCAACACCTTTATTTTTTTCTCTGTCTATTTTTCCACCAGAGCCTTAAATTCTTTAAACCTGTTAAAGATTTCATATTTCTTCTTAAGAAAATATATCCACATATTCCTTGAGAAATCAAATATAAATGATACATAGTACATGGACTTCCTAGTGATGAAACCTTCACAGGTCCAAACACATCACTATGCACAAGCTCTAATATTTGTTTCACCCTCTTATCAACAAAGGGGAAACTCACCTGATTCTACTTCCCATATACACAATTTTCACAGAAATCAAAATCTAGAGAGTTATTACTCATAACCTCTACCATACATTTACCATGAAGTATTTGAAGGCCCTTCTCTCCAATATGTTCAAGCCTTTGATGCCACAACATGGTCTTCTCTCTAGAGACCACTAGATTTTCTGCTCCACTTTTAGGAACCACAAAATTGTTGCACCCATCAATAAAAGTGCTACCTTGCAACTAGTACAGAGTTCCGATCTGAACTCCCTGCATCAATACTAGTGCTCCCCGAATCATCTTGCAGATATCCTTCTCAAACACTGTTTTTACACCTGCATCATCTAGCTTGCTTACAAAAATCAAATTTCTAGCCAATGCAGGAATATGTAGAACACCCGGAAGTGTTCTAACCCTTCCACCTTGCAACTTCAACTTTACTTTTCCACAACCAATGATTCTAGCCTTCCTATCATCCCCTAAGAAGACATCACCACCATCATATTTCTAACCATGCCTCATGATCTACATGTGTAATTGAAGAAGACAAGTACAAATCCCCACCTTCATCTGAGGTGGTTTTCGCCTCTGCAGAAGGAGCATCATCAAATCCCTTTTATTTGTCAGGAGATTTAGATTTACAGTCCCTTTTCTAGTGCCCTTCCTTTCTACATTTCCAGCATACCACCTTTACAGGTTTTCTTGGAGATTTAGATCTCCCACTCGATGACATTTTTTTTTTCTGTTCTGGGACCATCCTCATACAGATAAGGCATCACCACTCTGCCTCTCTATATTTTTCCATCTCATCTCCTCTGTCAGCAAGGATGAGACAATTTCATCAAATTTCAAGGCAGTTACATTGCTACCTATTCCAATAACCAGACTACCCCACGAATTTGTTAGAGAAAACAACAAACTAATGCACTTATCGTCATCGGAAATTTTGATATAAATAGATGATAACTGACTTACCACAGTATTAAATGCATTTAGATGCTTTGTCACCGAGTCTCCATCTTTTATCCTCATGTTGTACAACTTTTTTCATAGGAATAGTTTATTCACCAGAGACTTAGATTGATGGAAAGTCCCTAACTTGTACCACACTGCCTTAGCCATAGCTTCCCCTGATACATTCAAAAATACTGAATCTGAGACACACAATTGTATTGTGCTCTTTGCCTTCCAATCCAACTTCTTCCATTCTTCATCAGACACTCTCATTGGTTTAATACTAGCATCTACCGCGATCCAATAATCTTTATCCACCAATAGATCCTCCATCTTGAGTTTCCACAACTCAAAAATGTGACCATTAAATTTCTTGATCTCTATCTTCTCGCTACTTTCCATCTTCTTTCACCACCAGGATCGATCCCACAGATCTCCCATTGAATGGGGTCTACCACAGGCACAAGCAAAACCCCTCAGCAGCAAAGGCATCCCCTTGAAGCCAAAACAGCTATGTTACCAAATATAGGTTTTAACCCCATACATAAATTACCTGCATATGAATTCTAAAACACAAAAAATAAACAATGTGATAGTTGAACACATAAAACACATATACACAAAGATTTTCCCCTAGATCCCAAAACCGGGACTACTAGCTTGATTTTTCATTATGTTCCTTTCAATGTTACAATACATTTTTATACACACCGAAGCATCCAATACCATGCAATGAAAACCATCCCATCCAAAACCATGGACCAAAAACCATCGCGTCCAAAAACCATGTGTGAAAAACATGCACAAAGCCATAGGTAGGTCTGCCCAACCGAATATAAGGTCCAAAACCAAAATTTTCCAAGGCATTACCGTCGACCCCATAGAGTGGGGTTACCTGCACCCCTCAAACCCCCTATGACTCCCCCCATGTTATGAAACCAGCTCAAGAAATATAGAAAAGATAGATCAACGCCTTAGAATTAAGCCTCTTCGAGGGGGCAACCTCCTTTACATTACATAAATGAA